>JAXLNS010000003.1:1648380-1770880 GCA_037215915.1 Pantherophis vulpinus
TTCTACTTTTCTATAATTCTAGGATTCTAGGTTTCTACCTTCTCCCCTTCCATGCTCAAGGGGAATTGGGAGCTATTTACTCTTGTCCAATATGTGGCTCTGCAAAGACACCTACTGGGAGGGGTGCCTTGGTCCTTGGTGGCCAGAAGTGGCCTTGACTGGCTTCATTTAAGAGTGACCTTGCCAAGACGTAGGCTTTGGAGGGTGCCACCAAAGTCTCACTCTGAACATCAGGGCTCCAACCGAACAGCCTCATCCTTTCACTCTCACCAGCCGTTCCCCATCAGAGGTTCTCCAAGAACAGGTCAAGCTGGCAGAGCTTTAGAGGATCAGGAGTCCAGAACATCTGGAAGTCCTCAGCACTGGGAAAGCTGCCTTCTGGTCTACATCCCAAAACTAACTCAAGGCCTCCTCCCTGGCGCACGGACACACAGCGTCTTCCTGGCTGGGTGTCTTCAGCCTCGTGTCTTCATGCAATTCTGCTGGCTGCGTTTCCCTTCACCTTGAGAGCCTCTTGAGGTCAGGAAGTTGTCCACATCCTGCTGTTTCTGATTTCTGGCTTGCATCCAGGTGGCTGTTCTCCCCACATTTCTCCTCACCAAGGATTCTTGGACAGCGTCCCACCTTCCTCCTTTTCCTGGATATGGGTTCCAGTCCTTCTCCAGTTTCCATCCACTTTTCTGGACCTTTTCTGGGATATCCTGGAATGACCAGAGGTCTACTTTATTCCACTCGCCTTCTATTCCAATGTTTTTCAATCTCCTACAGCAGAGGTGGAGAACTATGGCCCCTTAAAGACTTGTGGACTTCAACTCCCAGAATTCCTGAGCCAGTATGGCAGTATGGCCGGCTCAGGAATTCTGGGAGTTGAAGTCAAGAAGTCATAAACAGGCCATAGCCCTCATGGCTGGCTCAGGAATTCTGGGAGTTGAAGTCCAGAAGTCATAAAGGGGCCAAAGTTCCCCACTCTTGTCCTAAAATTACTGAGGTTGAGAAAAACTTTTTTGTCCCCATAGATGGTCACAGAGGTCTCCAAGACATCCTGGCCCCAGACCTAGAATTGAATGCAACCCTAGAGCTGAGGGGGCCCTTGAGGTCATTAAGTCTTCCTCGGTTCCTGAAGGTTCCTTTACGTCTGCCCCCCCCCCCCAATCCAGTTTCTGAACATGAGCAATAGCCATGGTTAATTTGAACCACAGTTCCCCAGATGAATCCAACAACCCGTGATGTGTATAAGATACAGGTAGTCTTTGACTTACAACAGCTCATTTAGTGACCATTCAAAGTTTCAACAGCCCTGAAAAAAGTGACATATGACCATTTTTCACACTTACGACTGCTGCAGCATCCCTATGGTCACGTGATTTAAAATCCAGGCACTTGACCACTGATTCATATTTATGACAGTCGCAGTGTCCTGGGGTGGGGGGGTGTCACGTGATCCCCCTTCTGACAAGCAAAGCCAAAGGGGAAAGCCAGATTCACTTAACAACCGTGTGACTCACTTAACAACTGCAGCAATTCGCTTAAACAACCGTGGCAGGGAAGGTTGTAAAATTAACACTTGTCTCACTTAGTAACAGAAATTTGGGGCTCAGTGGTGGTCATAAGTCAAGGACTGCCTGTGCTTGCATTTTAGCCCCGTGCGCTTTGCAGATTCATCCTCTTTTATTCTCCAAAGCTTCTGATTTGGTTTCCTTAAACCTGATTTTTTTTCATCAAAAGTTCATGTCCTATCCTTAAGCAGCATTTTTTGTTTATTTTAAAACTCTAAAGTCATTGAACTTCTTCCTCAAGCATTCCATACCACTTTCGGGTCTTGTCAAAATATAACTCTAGCATTGGCAAAAGCTTTCGATTTATAAGTTTCAGTTTTCATTTTTGCACGCCTTGTTTTTTTTTTTCCCCCTTCCTGTCTGATTGCTATCTTCAAAATGTCCAGCACTAAAATGAACAATAATGGAGACATCTTGTCTTTCCTCTTTTTGAATATCACACGGCCCCTGGTTTGATTTCCAACGAGACTGATTGAGAAACAGCTAAGAAAAAAAAAATATGAACAAGTTCTAGCCTTGAAAATATAAGAGAAAAAGAGAAGAATAGAGCCGGAAGGGACGTTAGAGATCTTCTAATCCAACCCCCTGCCCACTTCTTAAAAACCTCCCGTGATGGAGAACCCACAACTTCTGTAGGTAGCCAGATTAAACTATAAATAAAGAAACTTGCCTGCAGAAGCTGTGAAAGCGCCAACACTGGAAGTTTTTAAGAAGATGTTGGATAACCATTTGTCTGAAGTGGTGTAGGGTTTCCTGCCTGGGCAGGGGGTTGGACTAGAAGACCTCCAAGGTCCCTTCCAACTCTGTTATTCTATTCTATTCTATTCTGTTCTGTTCTGTTCTGTTCTGTTCTGTTCTGTTCTGTCCTACATTCTATTCTGTTCTGTTCTGTTCTGTCCTGTCCTGTCCTATCCTGTCCTGTCCTGTCTTGTCCTGTCCTACATTCTGTTCTGTTCTGTTCTGTTCTGTTCTGTTCTGTTCTGTTCTGTCCCGTCCTGTCCTGTCCTGTCCTGTCCTGTCCTACATTCTATTCTATTCTATTCTATTCTATTCTATTCTATTCTATTCTATTCTATTCTATTCTATTCTATTCTATTCTATTCTATTCTATTCTATTAAGACGTTGAGCTGGAAAATACAGAACATAGAAAACAGACCTGGAAGGGACCTTGGAGGTCTTCTAGTCCGACCCCCTGCTGAAGCAGGAGACTTTATACCATTTCAAAAAAGTGGATGCCCAGTCTCTTTTTAAAAACCTCCAGTGATGGGGTACCCACAACCTCTGGAGGCAAGATGTTCCATCCATCCATCCATCCATCCGTCCGTCCGTCCGTCCATCCGTCTTTGTCTGTCTGTCTGTCTATCTATTTATCTATCTATCTATCTATCTATCTGTCATCTATCATCCCTTTCTCTCTCCCTCCCTCCCTTCTTCTCTCCCTCTCTCTCATAAAATCTTAGGTCCTGGATGGGACCTTGGAGGTCTTCTGGCCCAACCCCCTGCTCAAGCAGGAGACCCTCTACCATTTCAGACAAGTGGATGTCCAGTCTCTTCTTAAAAAACCTCCAGCGATGGAACAACCGTTCCTCCAATTAATTGTCCTCACTTCCAAGAAGTCTCTCCTTAATTCCAGGTTGCTTCTCTCCTTCACAAGTTTCAGCATTCGGTAACAGCAGCCACGACTGCTGCAGAATCAGTTTTGATCAGCCGTTGCAACAAACAAGAGTTGCAAGACGCGTCCACCATCTGTTCTGCCTGCTGGATGCAATTTCCGATCTAAAAAGGAATAGAAATGATGGGCTCATTCTCAAGAACAAGCTGGCTAAATATAATGGTTTTCCAAGTCACTGAAAGAGGTCTTTTGATTTCCATCCCCCCCCCCCTCTTCTGAGCCTTGTTGCAATATTTTAAAATACTCAGTGATCAGATCCATCCACCCTGTGGCCCTCTCCATCTATTTGGTGAACCCCAATGCACAAGTCCTGGGGAGCAGAAATGATGAAGTAGAAACCAGAGAGAAGTCATCTTACAGTTGCAGGAACTGGGCCTGGCTAGTCCAGTGAAGAGAAGGACCAGGGGAGACAGGAGAGCATCTTCCAATATTTGAGGGGCTGCCCCAGAGAGGAGGAAGGGGGTCAACCTGTTTTCCAAGCCACCTGAAGGCCAGACAAGAAACAATGGATGGAAACTGACCAAGGAGAGATTCAACCTGGAAATAAGGAGGAATTTTCTGACAGTGAGAAGAATCAACCCATGGAACAGAAGTTGCCTTCGGAAGTTGTGGGAGCTTCATCCCTGGAGGCTTTCAAGAAGAGACTGGACTGCCATCGGTCAGAAATGGTGTAAGCTCCTGCTTGGGCGGGGGGTTGGACTAGATGACCTCTTTTTATTTGCATTTAACAACAACCTTACCCCATAAAACAGAAAGGTCCTTGCAAATTAAAATGTGCCTTGTGAGTTATCATTATGGTTGGTCACACTGTCAGCCAGGTGTTTTGACTGGATTTGTCATTTTTGTCCAACCATTGAGTCCTTCTCAAGGACTTGGGACAGACAGATGTAGATGCTTGATAATGTAAAAGGTCTCATCGCTAGGATGTAAGCTGTTCCGAGTAATGTGGCAATTGACTGAATAGGATTTTGTCAACGCTGATGGTATTATTATTGTGGTTCGTTGCATACTCAGCCAGATGTATACCTGCATATCGGACATTAATACAATCGAACGAGTCCAGAGATATTTCACGAGAAGAGTCCTCCGCTCCTCTGCTCGCAATAAAATACCTGATGCCACCAGACTCCAAATTTTGGGCTTAGACAATTTAGAACTTCGCCATCTTTAGTCTGACCTAAGCATAGCTCATAAAATCATCTGCTACAATGTCCTTCCTGTCAATGACTACTTCAGCTTCAACCACAACAATACAAAAGCACACAATAGATACAAACTCAAGATAAACCGCTCCAAACTCGATTGCAGAAAACACGACTTCAGCAACAGAGTGGTCAAGGCCTGGAATGCACTACTTGACTCTGTGGCTTCTTCCCCAAACCCCCAAAACTTTAACCTTAAACTGTCTACTGTTGACCTCACCCCAATCCTAAGAGGTCTTTAAGGGCCGTGCATAAGCACACCAGCGTGTCTTCCGTCCCTGTCCTAATATTCCTTTTTACTGACTCTTTTCATGTATTCATAATTATGTTTATACTTATGTCTGTTACCTATTAAATGCTTGACAAAATAAAATGAAGAAAGAAAGAAAGATTTGGACTGGATTTGGCAGTTTTGTCCTTCCCAAGGACCTGGAAAAGGCAGATGTGGTCATTTGACGATGTTAGATGTAGAAGATAAACCGTTCTGAGCACAGCTGCCTTTTGCAATTGACCAGTGGGGATTTGGTCAATGCCACTGGTGGTCAAGATATGCTCCAGATGTTTTAGGATTGCACCCAAGGTGCTTCTGCCACAGTTGTTCCGTTTCTATTTGTGGGTCTTTGTATTTTGACACCTTCTCCAGTTCTTATTCTTCTGTTCTGCTGTCTCCAGGTACTGCCATGTCCATTATTCAGACTTTTTTTTTTTTTGCCTTTCCTATTTGCAATTGTTAAGTGTGTTATATGGCAGGGTTTCTGTTTGCTTGAAGTCTAAAGTCCCAGAGCAATTCAGCTCCTTTATTTTCTAGGACTTTCTCTATTTTATGGTCCCACCAGCTCTTGCTTTCAGGCAAATGATATTTCTTGCAGATCTTCCAATGCACCATTGTTGCTATTATTATTAAATTTATATGCCACCCGTCTCAGTGTCAAGAGATTCTGGGCAGCTTACAACAACACGAAAATGTAACGTAAAACAGAAAGGGCCTTAAAACATTGAGAACATTCAACATTCTGAATTAAAATCGGGCAGCAATTTTTCCGGGGGTGGGGGAGGAGTAGGGAGTTTAATTTCAAGATCCTGTCCAACTCTGCTGTTCTGTAATGAATTGTGTAGTTACAGAATTACACAATGCATTGTGTAAAAGGTTGGCATGCTGCAGCTGCCAAAAAAGCCAACACAGTTCTGGGCTGCATAAACAGAGGGATAGGATCAAGATCCTGTGAAGTGTTAATACCACTTTATAAGGTCTTGGAAGGCCACACTTGGAATTCTGCATCCAGTTTTGGTGGCTACGATGTAAAAAAGATGTGGAGACTCTAGAAAGAGTGCAGAGAAGAGCAACAAAGAGGATTAGGGGACTGGAGGCTAAAACATATCAAGAACGGTTGCAGGAACTGGGTATGTCTAGATTAATTCTGTCTAGTTTGATGAAGAGAAGGACTAGGGGTGACATGATAGCAGTCTTCCATTATCTCACCGCCCTGAGTCCGAAAGGAGAAGGGCGGTATAGAAATTTGAATAATAAAATCTCAGGGGCTGCCATAAAGAAGAGGGAGTCATGCTATTCTCCAAAGCACCTGAAGGCAGGACAAGAAGCAACGGGTGGAAACTAATCAAGGAGAGAAACAACTTAGAACTAAGGAGAAATTTCCTGACAGTAAAAACAATTAATCAGAATCACAATTAATCAAAATAAGAAGAATTAACAAGAAGAATTAACACCCACAAGCTTGCTACCAGAAGTTGTGGGTGCTCCAAAACTGGAGGCTTTTAAGAAGAGATTGGACAAACATTTGTCTGAAGTGGTGTAGGGTTTCCTGCCTGTAGGGTTGGACTAGAAGACCTCCAAGGTCCCTTCCAACTCGGCTATTCTATTCTATTCTATTCTGTTCTGTTCTGTTCTGTTCTGTTCTGTTCTGTTCTGTTCTATTCTATTCTATTCTATTCTATTCTATTCTATTCTATTCTATTCTATTCTATTCTATTCTATTCTATTCTATTCTATTCTATTCCATTCCATTCCATTCCATCCCATTCCATTCTTCATTCCAATATTTATTCTATTCTATTCTATTCTATTCTATTCTATTCTATTCTATTCTATTCTATTCTATTCTATTCTATTCTATTCTATTCTATTCTATTCTATTCTATTCCCCCTTCTCTGCTGGCCTGTCCAAAGGCTTGCAAAGGAGAGACAGGAGCTGCCAAGCAGAATTGTTGTTTTCTGCAGCAACCGAGGGAGGAACAAACAGCAGAGCAAGGAAATGCTCTGAAGTATCGGGTATCGGTTGTTTGGGGAGGAGGAATTTATCTTGGCTCGCTCGGGGCTAAGATTTAGGCGTTGTCGAAAAGCCAACCATATCTCCCGCGGGCATCTGTCACTGTCTTCCA
The DNA here is from genome assembly GCA_037215915.1 of Pantherophis vulpinus. NCBI lineage: Eukaryota > Metazoa > Chordata > Lepidosauria > Squamata > Colubridae > Pantherophis > Pantherophis vulpinus. Next base: position 1,655,209 of record JAXLNS010000003.1, read on the forward strand.
GCAGCAGCTCACCTCAAGCGGAGTTCCTCTGTCCTAATGCTGTTGTTTTTGGACAATTTTCACAGCAGCCTTCAGTTTAAAACAATGTTTGGGGCTGCATTGCTTATCCGGCATCCACTAAGTACACTTTCCGTATCTACTTCCAACATCTCAGGTGCGCCACGATGCTTCCGAGCTGGTTGGGGGTGGGTGGGTGCTTTGCTCTGACACTTTCGCCCAGCTGCCCCCCCCCCCCCCCCGCTGGAAAATCAGTCTTTTTTGTCTGCCAAATCCTGGCCACAAGGCTTACACATTGTTCTTTCAAAGTGTCAGCTGTCTGCACGAAAACGTTTGTAATGAAGGGTCAAAGAAATTCAGGTTTGGTTCATCCAGGTTTGGTCACCACGAAACAAAAAAGATGTGGAGACTCTGGAAAGAGTGCAGAGAAGAGCAACCAGGATGATTAAGGGGACTGGAGGCTAAAACATACGAAGAACGGTTGCAGGAACTGGGCATGGCTGGTCTAGTGAACAGAAGGACCAGGGGAGACGTGATAGCAGTCTTCCAATATCTCAGGGGCTGCCCCAAAGAAGAGGGAGTCAAGCTTTTCTCCAAAGCTCCTGAAGGCAGGACAAGAAGCAATGGGTGGACTGATGACCACAATTGAGCCCCAAATTTCTGTTGCTAAGTGAGAAGCTGTTAAGTGAACTTTGCCCGATTTTACAACCTTTCTTACCACAGTTGTTAAATGAATCTGCAGTTATTAAGTTAGTAATAATGACATGATAGCAGTGTTTCGATATCTCAGGGGTTGCCCCAAAGAAGCAGGGGTCAAATTATTCTCCAAAGCCCCTGAAGGCAGGACAAGAAGCAACGGATGGAAACTAATCAAGGAGAGACGCAACCTGGAATTAAGGAGAAACTTCCTGGAAGTTACAACAATTAACCAGTGGAACAACCTGCCTCCAGAAGTTGTGGATGCTCCAAAATTGGAGGCTTTTAAGAAGAGACTGGACAGCTATTTGTCCAGAATGGTACAGGGAGTCCTTGACCTATGACCACAATTGAGCCCTGTTGCTCAGTGAGACATTTGTTAAGTGAATTAATTTTGCTCCATTTTACAGTCTTTCTTTCCACTGTTGTTAAGTGAATCATTGCACTTGTGAAGTTAGTAATGTAAAGTAAAGTCGTTCAGTGAATCTGGTTTTCCCATTGACTTTGTTGATCAGAAGATTGCAAAAGGGGATTGTGGGACCCCAGAACACTGCAACCGTCATAAATATGATTCAGTTGCCAACTGTCTAGATCTTGACCACGTGACAATGGGGATGTCAGCACTTCAACCTGCATTTCGACCATGAAACTTGACAGGGGATGCTGCAAAGGACGTGTGAAAAACTAGTCATAAGTCACTTTTTTTTAGTGATGTAACTTTGAATCGTCACTAAATGAGTTGTTGTACCTCAAGGACTACCTGTTTAGGGTTTTCTGCTTGAACAGGGGGCTGGACTAGATGACCTCCAAGGTCCCTTGCAACTCTGTCATTCTGTTATTCTATATAATGTTTACCTCTTCGGTGGATGGAAAACCTATTCTTGATTTGCTCCTCCGTTCTGATCCAGATGTTCCTTGCCAAAAAATGTGACAGGCCTTCATTTAGAGTTCCTGAAACGAGGTCCTGGGTCAAATTTATGCGTGCTGTGGCTTGAAATAGGAGGCTGTTTACTTGTCACTTGAAACTTGGATCCGGGCACTGAAGTCCTGATCCACTCCGATTGGGAGCAGGTTTCGGCATGAGCTCATTGGGGCAATCCAAAGCTTTCCTTGCCAGAGATCCACATCGAAAGGAAACATGTCCAAGTGCAGATGTTACCCATCTGGATCGCATTTCTTTCGACTTCAGGTTCGTTTTAGCAAGTTGAGCCAGATGTTGACACGGCTCAGTTTACAGATGTTGGACTAGAAAAGGCTGAACGCATATCCTGGACATAAATTCTTTCAACTTCTACCCTCAAAACAACATTATAGAGCATTGCACACCAGAACAACTAGACACAAGAACAGTTTTTTCCCGCATGCCATCATTCTGCTAAACAACGAATTCCCACAACACTGTCAAACTATTTACTAAGACTGCAATTACTATTCTTCTTCTCATCCTTCCTATTGCCTATCTCATTTTCTACTTATGGCTATAACCTTGTTGCTTGTATCTTTACGATTTATATTGTTTTATTTAGTTTCCTAGTATGGTTCTGATTGCTTATTTAGTATCCTATGACTGCCACTAAGTGTCGTATCTTATGATTTTTGATGAATGTATTTTTTTTTATGTACACTGAGAGCTTATGCACCGAAGACAAATTCCTTGTGTGTCCAATCACACTTACATAGATGTATTGCTCATTGCTTGAACATCTGTAGGCCTGTCCATACACCTGTAAACAGTAAACATATTTTTATTTTATTTTATTTTATTTTATTTTATTTTATTTTATTTTATTTTATTTTATTTTATTTTATTTTATTTTATTTTATTTTATTTTATTTTATTTTATTTTATTTGTCGCATTTCTATGCCGCCCAACTCCCTGGGACTCTGGGCGGCTACAAGTTTTTATAGGTTAACAGAGTTGGAAGGGACCTTGTTGGTCATCTAGTCTAACCCCCTGCCCAAGCAGGAGACCTTACACCATTTCTGACCAATGGTAGTCCGATCTCTTCTTGAAAGCCTCCAGTGATGAAGCTCCCACAACTTCTGAAGGCAACTTCTCTTCCATTGATTGATTGTTCTCACTGTCAAAAAATTCCTCCTTATTTCCAGGTTGAATCTCTCCTTGTTCAGTTTCCATCCATTATTCCTTGTCTGGCCTTCAGGTGCCTTTGGGAAATAGCTTGTCCCCCTTCCTCCTCTCTGTGGCAGCCCCTCAAATATTGGTAGACTATCATGTCTCCACTTGGCCAATAAAGAATTCTATTCTATTGTATTTTTGACCATCAGAGCTACTTGTGGGAGGGGGGGGATTTTCAATTGCAGCACTGAACAAGACCCCCTCCGGCCCATCCGCCTCTCCTCCTTTCTTGTCCTCACCGAAAACGGTTCAAATCCTTCATCTCCCACCCACCCCAAATCCGCTGGTTTCTCCCAGCTGGTGGTCGCCAGGCAGGTCTCTGCAGCTTCTGGTTGATCTTTTTGAATGATGAAGCATGGAATCCTAGCATCGAAGGGTTCCTAGAGGTCATCAAGCCAAACCCAGGGCCCATGCAGGAATCCATGCTGTTACTGTTGGTGGATGTTTAGCCAGATGTTTAGACTGGATTTGGCATTTTAATCAACCTACTGAGTCCTTCCCAAGGACCTGGGCTAGACAGACATTGTAGTTTGTTATTAAACTGGGTTAAGTAAGAAAACTGGCTTGATGGTGAGTTATAGTCCCACCGTATGCATCAAAGCTGGTTGGGAGACTTTGGGCCACTCACCAGGAGACAGTGAGCTCTAGTCCTGCCTTTGGCAGGAAAGCTGGTTGGGTGACTTTGGGCCCAGCACCAGGAGATGGTGAGTACTAGTTCCACCTTATGCATCAAAACCAGCTTTGAGTGAGTCACCAGGAGACAGTGAGTTCTAGTCCTGCCTTTGGCAGGAAAGCTAGCTGGGTGACATTGGGCCAATCACCAGGAGGTGGTGAGTTCTGGTCCTACCTTAGTGAACCTTCTAGTGGTCCACAAGACTGGTCCTTCTGTGACACACAAATGTTGCACGGAAGATTTTCCAAGGGCTCCTAGAGAAGAAGAAGAAGGAGATGGTTGCAGAAGGTTGCCTAGGTTGAAGTCTTGATGGGGGAATGGATGAAAGCAGAGATGTCCTCTAAATCTCAACTCTTTTTTTAGATTTGTCACAGCAGATGACAAAAATGGTCAGGGTTTGGACTGCATGGTGGTAGCTACCAGCTTGACTTTCCGACACCTTTGAGGACACCCCAGAATTAAAATAACAAGAGGAAAATAAAAGAACAAAACTTGGTCCTGAGATCCTGGTTGCAGATCCAGAGTTCATTGACGTCTTCTTCTTAGGAGTGATTCCTGCTCTCAGTGTGCTGACAGCCTACTTCCTGATGAGCGTGCAAATATTTCCGGATTTGCACAGGGCTTTGTTCTTATCAAAATTGTCCAAAGCAAAACTTCCATTCTGGAGCCAGCCTGCTTCCTCTTTGCTCGTATCGTATTTGTTCATCCGTTATCCTTGGCTGATGAAAGAACAGGCCTCGCAAGGACCAAACTGCTCTGGATGAAATGGAGAATCACGGCTTCAACTCCCAGAATTTTCCAGCCAGCATGAAGGAGCCCTGGTGGCGCAGCAGACTAAAGCACTGTTATTAACATCAGCTGCCTGCAATTACTGCAAGTTCGAATCTCACCAGGCTCAAGGTTGACTCAGCCTTCCATCCTTTCTAAGGTAGGTAAATTGAGGACCCAGTTTGTGGGGGCAATAAGCTGACTTTGTATCAATATACAAAAGTATGAAGGCTATTGCTTAAAGCATTGTAAGCCGCCCTGAGTCTCCGGAAGAAGGGCAGCATATAAATCAAGCAAACAAACAAAAAAAAAGGGACTGGGATCTGCTCTCTATTCCTAGAGAACCAGCCTGGAAATAAGGAGAAACTTCCTGACAGTGAGAACAATTAATCAGTGGAAAGAGCTTGCCTCCAGAAGTTGTGGGTGCTCCATCACTGGAGGTTTTCAAGAAGAGTTTGGACAACCATTTATCAGCAATGGTATATGGTGTCCTGCTTGAGCAGGGGGTTGGACTAGAGGACCTTCAAGGTCTCTTCCAATTCTGTTATTCTGTTAGAACTAAGGAAGAATTTCCTGATTCAATTAGTCAGTGGAATGGCTTTCCTCCATAACTTGTGGCTGCTCCATCACTGAAGATTTTCTATAAGAGATTGGACAGCCATTTCTCCAGAATGGTATAGGGCACAAGTCTCCAACCTTGGCAACTTTAAGACTTGTGGACTTCATGTTTACTTGTCATTCTGCAGCAGAGTTTCTTCAACTTGGCCACTTTATCCAATTCATTCAACTCATTCAACTCACTCAATCAACCAACTCATCCATCTCAGTTAACTAACCTACCAACTAACTCACTGAACTTAACCAACCAACCAACTCATCCAACTTACTCAACCAACCAACCAACTCATTGAACTCAACCAACCAACCAACCAACCAACTCATCCAACTCACTCAACCAACCAACCAACTCATCCAACTTACTCAACCAACCTACTCATTGAACTCAACCAACCAACCAACTCATCTAACTCAACCAACCAACTAACCAACCAGCTCACTCACTCAACCAACCAACCAATCAACCAACTCACTCAACCAACCTACTCATTGAACTCAACCAACCAACCAACCAACCAACCAACTCATCTAACTCAACCAACCAACTAACCAACCAGCTCACTCACTCAACCAACCAACCAACCAACCAATTCACTCAACCAACCAACCAACCAACCAACTGCTGGCTGAGGAATTCTGAGAGTTGAAGCCCACACATCTTAAAGTTGCCTCGGTTGAAAAACACTGATATAGAAGAACCATCATCCAGGCTGGCTAGGGAACCCTGGGACTCTGGTCCACACATTTTAAAGTTGCCCAGTTCAGGTACCTCCTACTTTAGAGTCTCCTGCTTGAGCAGGGGATTGGACTAGAAGACCTCCAAGGTCTCTTCCATAATAATAATTCTGTTATTCTACACAAGTGACTTGCCCTGTCGGCGGGAGAGTTCTTGGTAGTTCCTTGATTTTATGGAGAGGTTCATAAAGAGCCATGGTGGGGCAGTGGTTAGAATGCAGTATTGCAGGCTAACTCTGCCCACAGCCAGGAGTTCAATCCTGACGGGACTCAAGGTTGACTCAGCCTTCCATCCTTCCGAGGTCAGTAAAAAGAGGACCCAGATTGTTGGAGGGAAAGAGGCTGACTCTGTAAACCGCTTAGAGAGGGCTGGAAAGCACTGTGAAGCGGTATATAAGTCTAAGGTCTATTGCTATGCTATTCATGTGCCCAGGAAGGCAACACTATCCCAGAAAATGGCATCTCTTCTACACAAACTCAGCCAATCATTCACAGGATCTGAACATCCACAAACTAATGTGCTATTTGCCAGTCTTATCACCCTCCTAAAACTCTGCCTTCTTTCTGTTCCATTCCAAACCTATGTGAGTTTCCTAGGGATGTGCTTGGTTAGCTAGATAATTGGATGCATAAATATATTTGGCTGATGTTGCAGGCCACGTCCTTCCAAAATGTCTGTTCTCCTGACCCCAGATAAGCCGCTTTCAGCAATGCCAGGAATGTCCATGAGTTCAGCTGGAGCCATGCGGGATGCCTTTAAGTGTGCAAGAGGCCTTCTCCAAGCGCACGCCTGGAATGGGAACTGGCCCGCATGCCAGCTCTAAACCGAAGCCTTGCCTGGAAGGAACCAATTCTTATTTTTTTTTACCCCTTAACTGAAAACAGTGTTTTAATTAATCAGGAACTCCATAAATAAATCAAGTCAATTTCATTCCATCTGTCTTGGCGTTGCTTCCAAAATAATTCAGTTCGGGTAGGCAGGGAGAAAAGACTGGCATGCAGAAACGCCTCCAAATTCTGAAAGAATTGATGCTTCTCTCTAAAATCAGTCTATAAATCCCTGGATGAGGGAGGGGTGGAAACAATATCAATCTTTCTTTCGGGCACATTAATGTGCTTGCAGCTGGGAGAATTAACGGCTCTCCATCTCTGCCACTGAGCTTCCAGACAAGCAAATGGTTAGATGCAACTTTCCGGCCCCCAACCTTGACTGTTTGACCGTGTGTGTGTGGGGGGGGAACGACATGGAGAGCCTGGGGGGGCGACCCAAAAGTTGCGGAGTCCTTGGTGCTCTCTGAGCTTGGCGATTTTCTTCCAGACATTCCATTAACCAAACTAGGTAACATCCTCAGTGTTAGTTGGTGGAAGGGTGCCTGCAGGCAAATTTTTTCCCATTTGCATGCTTTATGAAGTGTTTGATGCCCAATAAATATTGGTACCAAATGTGTTATACCGATAAAGGAGAATATTTGTAGCTCAGGGTTGAAATGAGGGGTCCTTGATGGTCTCTGAACTTGGTGGTTTCCCTGCAGATGTTTCATGACCCATATGGGGAACATCATCAGTGCTAGAAGGAAACAGGGTTTGTGGAGAGGAGGAGGAGGAGGAGAAGGAGGAGGAAGAGGAGGAGGAGGAGGAGGAGAAGTATGGGGTCCTTGATGTTTTGTGAGCTTGGTTGAACTTCATCAACATGCAACAAGAAAACAATCAAACTCAGAGAGGATCAAGGACCTCATAGTCGTCTTCTTCTTCTTCTTCTTCTTCTTCTTCTTCTTCTTCTTCTTCTTCTTCTTCTTCTTCTTCTTCTTCTTCTTCTTCTTCTTCTTCTTCTTCACTTCTTCTTCTTCTTCTCCTCCTCCTCCTCCTCCTCCTCCTCCTCCTCCTCCTCCTCCTCCTCCTCCTCCTCCTCCTCCTCCTCCTCCTCCTCCATGGCCATCTCTGGAATAGAATAGAATAGAATAGAATAGAATAGTGTTGCAATATTTTCAGGATCAGACTCAATAATAAAAATAAGAATTAGAGGTTTAAATATATTTCTCTTTAATGATAACAGGCATTCTATATTCACTGAATATTCACAGATAGAAGCGAGGAAAATGGTGAGGGTGGCTCCTTATATATACAAGGGGCGGAGCCAAGAATGGGAGTGGTGAATTATGAATACATTAGGATCCAAAGAATAAGTTAACCCCTGATGTCCCATATATACATTATTTACACATTAGGGAACAAGGCATTTACATCTGACAAATCCCCCTCTAAATGCCGGTTCGCTGTACAACACCAATTACATTCAGATTCAGGACAATATAATACATATAATTTAGAAGTTAAATATTTGTGCTGTTTAGAAGGTAAAGGCTTCGTCAATATGTCAGCTAATTGTTCAGAGGTATCACAATGCACTGCTTTGATAAATCCATCTTGAGACAATTGTCTCACATGCTTAAATTTTATATCTATATGTCTGGACCTTTGCCCAATGGCATCGGATCTGGATATTTCAATGGCTGCTTTATTATCTTCATGCATAACAAAAGGCAAAGCGGGTTTTTTCCAGACATCTGAAATCAAGTCATTAAACCATACAAGGTTATTTGCAGCTTTAGACAAACAAACGTATTCCGCTTCTGTGGTTGAAGTGGCTACCAGTTCTTGTTTACCAGTGTACCAGTAAACTGGACAATCATTTAATAGAAAAATATAACCAGAAGTGCTCTTTCTGCATGATATATCTCCAGCCCAATCCGCATCTGCGTAACAAGTAATTTTTGGTTCTTTGTCATTATTAGGTTCTAATACTAAGCAAAAGTCTAATGTACTTTTTAGATATCTTAGAATTCTTTTGACAGCTTCCCAATGATACGTTGTTGGTTTACTAACATATCTTGACAGTAAATTGAGTGGTAATGCAATATCTGGCCTGGTCCAATTAGATATATAAAGAAGTGAACCTATGATTGATCTATAAAATGTATTATCCTTGAATTCAGGGGAAGACTCATCAGTGTTTCTAAGGAAATCAGTTTGCATAGGAGTGTCACAGGGTTTGGCATTGTTTAGATTGCATTTGTTTATAAGTTCAATGATTTTATCTTTCTGAGTAAGTTTGAATCCCCTTTTAGTTTTGTTAATTTGTACACCAAGGTATTTGTTTACTTTACCTAGAGATTTTAACGAGAAATGTTCGTTTAGCTTATTTACAAAGGTTTCCCTTTTCTCTTTGTGTTTACCAATGTATAAAATATCATCAACATAAATTAATACAAATTCTATGTGATCATCACTCTTTTTTACAAAGAAACAATTATCAGCAGTGGTAGCGTTGAAATCCATGGTCTTAAGTACCTTTACCAAGCAATCGTACCATCTTTTGCCAGATTGCTTTAATCCGTATAAACTCTTGTTCAATAGCCAAATTTCATTCTTATTAGTGTATTGACTGTGTGGTGCTCTTACATATATTTCCTTATCTAGTTTTGCGTGTAAATACGCAGTCTGTATGTCATATTGGAATACATCAAGATTGAGTGCAGATGCCACTACTAGGGCTGTTTTAACACTCTCTGTTCTCACTGTGGGGGAGTATGTGTCAGTATAGTCCTCTGGATACTTTTGTGCATAACCTTGTGCAACCAATCTAGCTTTGTATAGAGTATTGCCTCCTTCTAGATTCTTAATTTTATAAATCCACCTGGTGCCTATGATTGTTTTATCCTTAGGCGCAGTCGCAGGTGTGAATACATTTAATCCTTGCAAACTTTCCATCTCTTTTTTCATAGCTAGTTCCCATTTTTCTTTTTCTTCACACGGGAGTTTTAATACTTCCTCATATGTATTAGGTGTTATTTGCTCACCATCCATATGCATTATGTAATCTCTATATTTGTTTGGTATTTGATTTCTACTGTTTCTAATAGCTCTTTCAGGTTTGCTGTGGTTGTCATGCAAATACCTTGCTTCCTTTTTTGTTAATGTGTCTGTCTTTATTTTGTGCTGACTATTGGTCCAAGTTTTGGTTCTGTTTTTATTCTTGTTGATCTTTTGATTTTCTATGGTTTCTTCCTCACAAGATTTTGTAACTTTGCATTTATTTGGAAATATTTCATTAAGATGTAATTTAGACCAATTGGCTTGTTCATGGAACACAGCTGTTCTGGAGACTATAAATTTGTTATTATTATCAATGAATCTGTACCCTTTGGTGCCAGTTTCATATCCCATAAATCTTAATCTTCTGGATACGTTTTCTCCCTTTCTTCTTAACTGCTTAGGTATGTGTACGTCTGCAGTGACTCCAAATATGTGCATGTGTGCTAATTTGGGTTTCCTATTATACATCACCTCATACGGTGTTTTATTCACAATACTGGACCAGGTTCTATTTTGAGTGTAATTTGAATAATGTAAGGCTTCTGACCAAAATTGTTTGCTTAAACCAGCATCCTCTAATGTACATCTAATCATGGTTTGTAGTGTGGAATTCTTTCTCTCTGCAATCCCGTTTTGGAACGCAGAAAATGGACTAGACGTGAAATGTAGCATTCCCCTATCCTTTAACCATTGGGAGAATTCCTTAGACATGAATTCACATCCCCTATCTGTCATAATTTGTTTTATTCTGATATTGTGTTGTGTTTCTATGCGTTTGTAGAATTCCTTAAATTTCTGAAAGGTTTCATCCTTGTGTTTTAATGTGTAAACAAAACCATAGCGACTGTAATCGTCTACTATTGTTAGGAAGTAACGTTTTCTATAAGTGATTGATGGAGTTAATGGACCAACTAAGTCCATATGTACTAAGTCAAAAATTTTGTTAGTTGATCTGCTGGATTTTTTTGGTCTGGGACTAGTTTTTAGTTTAGTGGATTTACATACTGAGCATTCCAAATAATTTTCACAATTTTTTATTTTGACACCTTCTGCGTGTTCAGTCATTTTTTGCACTACAGGAAAACTTGCATGTCCTAACTTCCTATGTAAGATGTGAGCACACTCATCATGAATTGGTTTACCTATTCCTGGTTTCTTCTCATTGTGTGTATTTGCGTGATCATGAGATATTTTACATTCATCATTGTCACTGTTACTAACATTTTCATCATCTGCCTCGTTATGATCTTCCATATTTGAATCAATGTTGTGTAACCATCTTTCTTTTGTTATCAGATAGGGTAGGCCTCCTTTAATCATTACAGTGCCTACATTTGTTTTGTCCTTCTCTAAAATTGCTTTTCCCTTTGAGAAAACTATATTGATGTCAGAATCTCTGCTTAGTTTTATGGCACTTAGTATGTTATGGGGTATTTCAGGAATTAACAATACCCCCTCTATCTTTCCTAGACCAGGCAATGTCACATTTCCTCTGCCTAAAACTTGAACCTTTTCTTGATTAGCTACCTTTATTACAAACTTATCTTCTGTAAATGAAGACAATATATTCTTGTTATTAGTGGTGTGATTGGTTGCCCCAGAATCAATAAGCCAATTATTTTTCTCATTTTGTTGTGTTTTAGTGTTGTCCTGTTTATTTAGTCCATTCAGTGAACCAGATTTTCTCTCTTTTGAATTTTCTCTACCCCCTCTACTTTCTCTGTAATTTGGTGGGCTTCTGTATTTATGCCTATCTGTGGAGGACTGTCTGTAATTGTACTTGCTCCTATATTCAGGCCTATGTCTCTCTTTTGAGATTCTGGGACAGTCTCTTCTACTGTGTTCCCTGGACCCACAATTGTGGCATTTAAAGGCTTCATTATATTTTTCTTGGAAAGCTACTTTCCTAAAAGATTTGTGTTCTGTTTGATTACTGGAACGATTTTTTCTTGAATTGTCTTCTGCTATCAATTTGTTAGATAGACTTTCTATGGATAAATATCCTAGATTGATGGTGTCTAAGTGTGACATAAAACTATCCCATGATGAATCAAGTGAATTGATAATAACACTTTTCATTGTTTGATCTGAAATCACTTCCCCCCTCAAATGCAGCTCAGCTCTTATTTTGTTTAGAGATATCAAATGCTCACTTATGGAAACCCCTGGTTTTACTCTGGAAGAAAAGAAATCCTTAGACATTCTTGTAGTGGTAGCTACACTATCGCTGTGAAACAGGTTAAACATGCATTGGATTATTTCTGAGACAGTTAGGTTTGGTTTGATGCTATGATACATTGCAGGAGACACGCTAGATATTATTAGGAAAAATGCTCTATGATGTAAACAATCTATTTTTAAAGTCCAAGGTCTTCTTGGAGGACTAGTGATAAAGAATAGTAAATTTTCTTTCATAAAGACAACCTGAAGCTGTTGATACCACTCTTGCAAATTAATGCCATCAACTCTAAGTTTTGGGAAGTCACTGGGTAAGTTTCCCACATTATTTTGTCCATTACTTACAACCTGAGGTAGTCCGTGGTCTCGCAAGTGCAGGAAATTACAAAACGGCATGGGGATGCTCGCAACGAGTCTGCGCGGTTCTCTGGCCAGTTCAAGTCTTTCGGGACCGTCTACGTAGTTTTGCACATGCGCGTTGCTCATTTCTTCTTTGGCGTCGTCGTGGAAGGTTCTCTCCATTTCAGCTCGCTCGCTCCGCTCCTCTTCAGACGAGTCGGTCTCTGGCTCGGTTTTAGGAGTTCTGATGGCGGCGACTGCTCTTCTCTTTCTTTTGTGTGCGTTGGTACTTGATCCGGTCTGCGGTGTAGGGCGGAATCGGCATGGCTCTCTGGGCTCGGGTGTCGTCGCTTTCGAAGTCAGGATGGAAGCGTGCAGGTCTTGAGTTATCGGTTTGTTCTCTTGCTTCTTCGTTGGCGCTTTGGAAATTTTTAATTTTGGCCCAAATGCAGCAAAAAGCGTCTTCATTGCTGACTTTACTCGGGATTTTGTTAAATCGTCTTCACTTTCCGATTCTGGTTCTTCTGAGGAGTTTGAATCTTCCTTATCACTTTCGTTATCGGATAACGTTTTTCGCGCCAGAAATTTTGAACTGAGCATTTTGATTGGCTCTGCTTCGCTCCCTTTGGAGGCTTGTTGAAACCAAGATGGCTGCCATTCAAAATTTCGCGCGGGATCACATCTTTTCTTTTTCATAACGACTTTCTCTGTAGTCATATCACTCACAGTTTTTTGATCTTTGGGTTTCTCTTTAGCGATGTTTTTCTCTCTCGCTGCTCCGCTGTTCTTCAGCATTTCTTGGAGATTCGCGATGAGGCTTTCATCGTTCTTCTGGCTTTTTAATAGCTTCAATATCTCTGACCTGAGTTCGTTATTTTCTATTTCGATTTCCTCCTGGTCATTATTTTCATTTATCAGTTCTTCTTCTTCAGTGGTGTATTCTTCGGATTCTCTCGAAATCGCGTTTGTGGATTCGTTGATCATTTCTTGTTCAGTTTCTATTTCTTTGCTGTAGGTCCTGGTGTTGGGCCTATCTTTCTTAGACATTTTTAATTATTTATTGAGTCAATTAACCATCCTCTGCTACCAGCTTGTTGCAATATTTTCAGGATCAGACTCAATAATAAAAATAAGAATTAGAGGTTTAAATATATTTCTCTTTAATGATAACAGGCATTCTATATTCACTGAATATTCACAGATAGAAGCGAGGAAAATGGTGAGGGTGGCTCCTTATATATACAAGGGGCGGAGCCAAGAATGGGAGTGGTGAATTATGAATACATTAGGATCCAAAGAATAAGTTAACCCCTGATGTCCCATATATACATTATTTACACATTAGGGAACAAGGCATTTACATCTGACAAATAGAATAGAATAGAATAGAATAGAATAGAATAGAATAGAATAGAATAGAATAGAATAGAATAGAATAGAATGAGCTGGAAGGGACCTTGGAGGTCTTCTAGTCCAGCCCCCTGCTCAAGCAGAAGAACCTATACTATTTCAGACAAGTGAGTGTCCAGTCTCTTCTTGGAAGCCTCCAGTGATGGAGCTCCCACAACTTCTGGAGGCAACTTCTGTGACCAGGTCCTCTAGCCAAGGATTGGAAAAGAAGATCCAACTTCTGGATCTTCTTCTCCATTCCTTGAGTAGAGGAACAGTTGGTAGAGTCTGATATCCAGGAAAAGGCACCGCAGGATCTTCTGGAGATCAAATCCATATCCTGGAATGCTGAACTACCACAGACGTTATGTTCCATCTATTTGGCAGACCTATAGCTTTTTAGAGGCTGCTGTGTTTGCATTTTCTAGGGAATTTTGCTCACCAGCGTCTTCTCAGGAAAAATGAAACATTTCCTGTGGTTTTGCAAGATTTCGGCGCACTGGATAGGCCTCATTTGAAGAGTTTCCTGCTCCGACATGTTCTGCAGAAACCTCATCTCTTGTCAAGGGGAGATCAGGCTTATATCACAGAATAACAGAATTGGAAGGGACCTTGGAGATTATTCTGGTCTAACCCCCACTCTACCATTTCAGACAAATGGATGTCTCTTCTTAAAAACCTCCATTGATGGAGAACACACGGCTTCTGGAGGCAAGTTGTTCCAATGGCTAATTGTCCTCCCTGTCAGGAAATTTCTCCTTCGTTCTAACAGAATAACAGAACTGGAAGGGATCTTGGAAGTCTTCTAGTCCAGAGGTCACCAACCTTTCGGATCTCAGGGACCACTAAATTCATAATTTTAAATCCCGTAGACCGCTAATATAATCCGCCGAATGACTGGATGGGTGGGCGTGGCTAGGTGGTCATGTGACTGGGTGGGCATGGACAACTTGATGTCACTCAAGTCGAGGGGTGCCTCGCCGGCCTCTACTTACCCCTTCCTTCCCCTCCCAGCCACTCCTTGCCTCCCCGCCCGGGCTCCTTAGGGCCCCAACAGGAAGCAGTCGTTGGAGCTAAGCAGCCACCAGGAGAAAGTTGGCAAAACAGCTCAGTTCAAATTGGATCTGACCAAGAAGGAGGCTCATCAGAAGCACCTCACTGAGGACTAGGAGCATAGGCTTTCCAAGCAGAGGGAAGACTTGCGGGAGTGCAAGGCCAGGTACAGACACCTGGAGGCTCAGCGGGCTAAGATGGTCAACCAGTTCCAGGCCATGATGTAGTCCCACTGGAACGAGGCCCTCCGGCTCTTTGCCACCAGCGGTGATTCCCACCAGCCTTCGCCCAAAGCCCCCCACCAGGAGGCAGAAGCAGACCCAATTTTGAATTTCTGCCCCCCTCCGACCTGCACAAAAAGACCCTGTGGAAATTGGGATCGTAGAAACACCCAGGAGCATAGAAGAGTCCAAAGGCAGATGCATGAATAAATGTGATAAATGTATTTATTCATATAACAAAACATATTAAGTATATACAAAGGCTGTCTTAATATCCATTAGGGTAGGGGGCACACAGCGTGTGTGACTACCCCTATCAAAGATCATGTCTCATGGAGAACAAACGTAAAAGAGAGAGCAAGGTGGAAAGGTTAGAGGGGGTTTTATACTCAGTGTAAGCCCCTCCTCTCCACATAGGGGTGGGGGCACTTCCTGCCTCCACTAGTGTCTGTATGATACATGTGCCAATGGCTTGCAAATACTTGACAGACCCCAAAGGGGGAGACTCTCTGCAGCAACACAAACATTAATTGCACGTATCTGTCCCAGGGGACCGTAGTTTGAGGGCCCCTGACTTAGTGCAATATAAAAAATGCAAATAATATTTCTGCGGACCACCAAAATTTTCTTGCGGACCACCAGTGGTCCACGGACCTGTTTTAGTCCAACCCCTGCTCGAGCAGGAAACTTTAGACTATTTCAGACAAATGGTTATCCAGCCTTTTCTTAAACACCTCCAGTGAAGGTGACAAGCAGTTCCACTGGTTGATTGTTCTCACTGTTAGGAAGTTTCTCCTTAATTCCAGGTTGCTTCTCTAGTTGATGAGTTTCCATCCGTTGCTTCTTGTCCTGCCTTCAGGGGCTTTGGAGAATAGCTTGACCCACTCCTCCTCTTTGGGGCAGCTCCTCAAATACTGGAATCCTGCTATCCTGTCTCCCCTGGTCCTTCTTTTCTCTAGACTGGCCATACTCAGTTCTTGGAATGATGCCCCAGGATCGACTCTGTTGGAAAGGGGATTAAATCAGTGGCATGAGGTGTGAGCATGGTAGCTTTTGAAAAAAAAAAAAAAAAGACTCCTTAAACAAATTAATTCAATTAAAGTTGTGGCTTTCGAGTGTGCTTGGTAAACAGGCACTTTTCAGGAAAACAGAAGGTGTGTGCAGGTGGCCACACCTTTGGATCTTAATAGGCAGCTAACAATAGCAATTAGCCATGACAAGTTGGCAAAAGGTCTGCCAGCAGTAAATCCTCAGCATCGCAGCCTGGAGCAAATTCCTGGCTCTGGAATTCGTAAAAGAAAACCGTGTGAATAGGAGGCCTCTCAGATCCAGCTGAGCAGCAGAAGGCATGAGCTGCATTCAGCTACATCAAATATTCTATTCTAGAGAAGGAGAAGGAGAAGGAGAAGGAGAAGGAGAAGGAGAAGGAGAAGGAGAAGGAGAAGGAGAAGGAGAAGGAGAAGGAGAAGGAAGGAAGATGGAGATTGGAGAAAGAGGAGGAGAAGGAGAAGGAGAAGGAGAAGGAGAAGGAGAAGGAGAAGGAGAAGGAGAAGGCGAAGGAGAAGGAGAAGGAAGGAAGGAAGATGGAGATTGGAGGAGGAGGAGGAGGAGGAGGAGGAGGAGAAGGAGAAGGAGAAAGAGAAGGAGAAGGAAGGAAGATGGAGATTGGAGAAGGAGGAGAAGGAGAAGGAGAAGGAGAAGGAGAAGGAGAAGGAGAAGGAGAAGGAGAAGGAGAAGGAGAAGGAGAAGGAGAAGGAAGGAAGATGGAGATTGGAGAAGTAGGAGGAGGAGGATTAGGAGGAGGAGAAGGAGAAGGAGAAGGAGAAGGAAGGAAGATGGAGATTGGAGAAAGAGGAGGAGGAGGAGGAGGAGGAGGAGGAGGAGGAGGAGGAGGAGAAGGAGAAGGAGAAGGAGAAGAGAAGAACTGTGGGTTCCTTGGTGCTAATGAGCTTGGAGACTTTTCGTGACCAAATTAAGTAACATCACCAGTGCTAGAAGCTAGTGGGATTGGAGGAGGAGGAGGAGGAGGACAACGACGATGACGACAATTTTTTTTTTTTTAATTTGATTTATATGCCGCCCTTCTCCGAAGACTCAGGGCGGCTTACAATGTGCTCAGCAATAGCCTTCATCCTTTTGTATATTTATACAAAGTCAGCTTATTGCCCCCACAACTGGGTCCTCATTTCACCTACCTTAGAAAGGATGGAAGGCTGAGTCAACCTTGAGCCTTGGCGAGATTCGAACCCTGCAGTAATTGCAGGCAGCTGGTCTTAATAATTGTGGGGTCCCTGGTGCTCTCTGAGCTTGCTTGTTTTCTTGCAGACCTTTCATGACCCAGCTAGGTAACATCTTCAGTGTAGGAGGGAGTGGGGTTTTTTCTCTGTTCATGTACAGTGGCTTCCCTTATCAGTGACCATAGTTGGCTAATGAAACGTCTGCAAGAAAGCAACCAGATTCAGAGAGCCCCAAGGACCGCACTCGATAGGAAGAGTCCACGGGTGAAAAAAAAAACGCCAGTCTAGTTGGTTTGATTTCCACCAGCATCGCTATCAGCCCTTCAGGCTTATCCAGACAGGAAACCCAAACCCTGAGCACTAACATACCTTAACCTTATCATCCTGGAACCATGCAAGCCTGAAAGCCCTTCCCCCCTCCCTCCCTGCCTTTACTTTCCAGAGAACAAGGGAGGGTCTCTTCTGGGTCACACAATCCCCACCCTCATTCTTGCTTTCAGTTCACATTCCTTTTATTCCACCCTTCTTTTTCCCAAGGTTCTTCTCACAGCCCTGCCTAGTTTCTCCTCTCGGAGTGCAATATTCCTGATTATTACGATGCCCTGCCTCTCCTACCGATACCTTTTCATTTTATTTTTTATTTTTACCTTCAGTTACTTTATGGCAGGGGTTCCCAAACTTGAAGCTTTAAGACTTGTGGACTTCAACTCCCAGAATTCTCCAGCCAGCAAAGCTGGCTGGAGAATTCTGGGAGTTGAAGTCCACAAGTCTTAAAGCTGCCAAGTTTGAAGATCTCTGCTTTATGGGGTTGCATAGAAAGTATAAAATTTACTCTCTCTTCTGTCAACCCAACAGTGCAAGTTCCACCAAGCTGCCCAGGTCTTTACTTTAGAGCAGGGGTGTCAAACTCAAGGCCCGCGCGCCAGATCTGATCTGTGGGGTGCTTAGATCTGGTCTGCAGGGCTGGCTTGGAAACAGCCCCGTTTTCGGCTGCGACAGCTTTCTGCAGCCAGCCCTCTGCCAGTGAAAACGGAGCTCGGAGCTGGCAGAGGGCTGCAGGAGGCCGTCGCGGCTCCGTGGTGGCTGGCAGATGGCTATCAAAACAAACTAAACACTAAATAAAAGGAGAAATGTTTCCCCTTTTGCATTTGAGCATGCAAGAAAGGACAGGAAAGGAGAAAGGGGAAAGATGAAAAAAAGAAAAAGAAGGAAGATGGGAAGAGAACAAGGAAGGAAAAAGAAGGAAAGAGGGAAAGAAAGAAGAAAGGAGAACTAAGAGGGATGGAAAAGGAAGAAAAAGAAGGAAGGAAGGAAGGAAGGAAGGAAGGAAGGAAGGAAGGAAGGAAGGAAGGAAGGAAGGGAGGGAGGGAGGGAGCAGGGGTGAAATCCAATTTTTTTTTCCCTACCGGTTCTGTGGGCATGGCTTGGAGGGCGTGGCCGGGGAAGGATATTGCAAAATCTCCATTCCCTCCCCACTCCAGGGGAAGGATACTGCAACATCTCCATTCCCTCCCTTTCTGGGGGAAGGATACTGCAAAATCTGGGGCCAGCCAGAGATGGTATTTGCCGGTTCTCCAAACTACTCAAAATTTCCACTACTGGTTCTCCAGAACCTGTTAGAACCTGCTGGATTTCACCCCTGAAATCTCCCTTCAGATTATCATGAGAGGGAGGGAGGGTCTCAGGGAAGTCCAGCCTTAGCACTTGGCCACCACATTCAATTCAATTCAATTTGGGAGGGAGGGCCTTCTCTGTGGGGGCACCTACCCTCTGGAATCAGCTGCCCCCAGAGATAAGGAGAATCCAAGACCTCGGTGCCTTCCGCCGTGCCCTTAAAACATTCTTTTTCCAGCAAGCCGGGCTGGCCTAACACTTTTTAAAATGTTTTTAATTGTTTGTTATTGTTTTTAATCATGGGGCCAAATTTATATATATCTTTTTGATTGTATTTTAATGTTTGTAGTTTATGCTTTTACTTGGCTGTTCACCGCCCTGAGTCCTCAGGGAGAAGGGCGGTGTACAAATTTAAAAATAAATAAAATAAATAAATAAATTCAATTCAAACCTTTATTTTCAATGCACAACAGGTGTACAATGAGATTGGATGAGCCTCCCACAGTGCACCCCCCCAAATACAAAATACATCTCAATAACCCGTAAGTGAAAGAAAGATGAAAAAAAAAAAACCCTAACCCAATAGATCCTACTAACAGACACACAATCCTCTATAATACATATATGTGCATAACATAACATTATAGTATATTGCACCGGTGTAGATACGTTACACATTGTGCTGGCCCTGCAAGTCTATCATTCTACATAGTTATGGTGTTATGTTGCATTCAGGAGTCTGACGGCCAAGGGATAGAAGCTATTTTTCAGCCTGTTCGTTCGACTGGCTCTGCTCCTTTATCTCCTGGTAGGAGAGTGAAGAAATGCTGAGCAGGGTGTGAATCATCCCTGAGGATTTTCCTCACCGTGCTAAGACATGGAGTCCTAGCCATTCCATCTAGAGAGGTCAGGGGCAGCCCATGATATTTTGTGCTGTTCTCATCACCCTTTGTCATGTCTTTTCTATCCACGGCTGTCAAGCCAGCATACCATCCCATAACGCAGAATGTGAGGGCGCTTTCTATCGTAGACCGGTAGGAGGAGGTCATCAGCTGTTGTTCCACCTTGTTTTTCCCCCAAAATCCTGAGGAAATGGAGTCTCTGTTGGGCCTTCCTGACCACCTGGATCGTATTCTTTTTCCAGGTGAGATCTTCAGGTGGGGGTACAGCACAGAAACGGCATTGGTCGCGTTGGTAGATGATCTCTGGAGGGCTCGGGACAGGGGTTGCTCCTCTGTCCTGGTCCTATTAGATCTCTCAGCGGCTTTTGATACCATCGACCATGGTATCATGCTGTGCCGGCTGGAGGGGTTAGGAATTGGAGGCACCGTGTTACGGTGGTTCTCCTCCTTCCTCTCCAACCATTCGCAGTTTGTGTTGGCAGGGGGACAGAGGTCGACTTCAAGGCGCCTTGCATGGGGAGTGCCGCAAGGGTCGGTCCTCTCGCCCCTTCTGTTCAACATTTATGTGAAGCCGCTGGGCGAGATCATCCATGGTTTTGGGGTGAGAGTCCATCAGTACGCTGATGACACTCAGCTGTACATCTCCACCCCAAACCATCCCAATGATGCCCTTGATGTGATGTCCCGGTGCCTGGAGGCCGTGCGGGTCCGGATGGGGAGAAATAGGCTCAGACTCAACTCCTCCAAGACTGAGTGGCTGTGGCTTCCGGCGTCCCGATATAGCCAGCTAGGTCCATCGCTAACTATTGGTGGTGAATCTCTGCCCCCCACAGAGAGGGCTCACAATCTGGGTGTCCTCCTGGACTCACGGCTGTCTTTAGAAGAGCACATGACGGCCGTAGCCAGGGGGGCTTTTTATCAGGTTCACCTGATTCGCCAGTTGCGTCCCTTTCTGGACCGGGATGCCTTGCGCACGGTCACTCACGCCCTCGTCATCTCCCGTCTGGACTATTGTAATGCTCTCTACATGGGGCTCCCCTTGAAGAGCACTCATAGGCTCCAACTGGTCCAGAATGCGGCCGCACGGGTGGTTATGGGCGCACCTCGTTATGCCCATGTAACACCTCTCCTGCGCGAGCTGCACTGGCTCCCAGTGGTCTTCCGAGTGCAATTCAAGGTGTTGGTTACCACCTTTAAAGCGCTCCATGGCATAGGACCAGGGTATCTACGGGACCGCCTTCTGCCACCAACAGCCTCCCACCGACCAGTCCGCTCCCACAGAGAGGGACTCCTCAGGGTGCCGTCGGCCAAGTTATGCCGGCTGGCGACACCCAGGAGGAGAGCCTTCTCTGTCGGAGCTCCTGCCCTTTGGAATGAATTGCCTCCAGATATTCGTAACATCTCTGATTTCCGGGTCTTTCGCTGTGCCCTCAAGACCCTACTGTTCCGACAGGCGGAGCTGTCTAATTGAATGATTTTAAATTGGGTTTTAACTTTGGGTTTTAAAATTCGGCCAAAACTATTTAATGATTTTAATTAATTTTAACTAGGATATTGTATATTTATGTTTTTAATATTGGCTGTACACTGCCCCAAGTCCTTCGGGAGAAGGGCGGTATATAAATAAAATTATTATTATTATTATTATTATTATTATTATTATTATTATTATTATTATTATTATTTATTGGATAATCTTTAGTGAGATTCACAGCCTTTGAGGCTGGTTAATAGCTCAGCAGCTCGAGTCCTAACCAAGGACCTAGGAACTGTTAAGGTATCGTCGGAGGATGTAAGCTGTTCCGAGTAAGGTGGTTTTTTGTAGAGTCAAAATGTTCAAGTCCGGCAAATTTAGAATTTCTAAATAGCGGGGTAGCCCTTTGGGTATTGCTCCGAGGGCTCCAATTACAATCGGGACAACACACGATTTCTTTTTCCACAGTCGCTCAACTTCAATTTGTAAGTCCCGGTACTTTGTGATTTTTTCTTGCTGCTTATCTTCAATTCGTGCATCACCAGGTATTGCAATGTCAATGAACCATACTTTTTTCTTTTCAACTATTGTTATGTCAGGTGTGTTGTGGACCAAGTGCCTGTCAGTCTGAATCCTAAAGTCCCACAAGATCTTGAGTTTCTCATTCTCTAAAACTTTCTCAACCTGATGTTCCCAGTGGTTTTTGCTGTACTCAAATCCAAACTTCTGGCACAATTTCCAGTGAATGATTTTAGCAACACGGTCATGGCGTTGTAGGTAGTCAGTTTGTGAAATTTTGCTGCACCCACTGATCAGGTGGTCAACTGTCTCTTCTTTTTCATTGCAGAGGCGGCATTTGCTGTTGGTGGTAACATGTTGAATTTTTGCCTTCATACAGTTTGTGGCTAGGGCTTGTTCTTGAGCTGCCAAAATAAAGCTTTCTGTTTCTTTTTTCAGTACTCCTGATCTTAACCAGTTCCAAGTTAGTTTCTGGTCAGCTTTGCCTTCAATACTTTTCAAGTATTGGCCATGCAGAGCTTTGTGTTTCCAATTTTCAGCTCGCTGCTCAGTTACTTCTTTCTTATATTCTGCTTTTGTTTTAGTTGTCTTTAAAAGGCCTCCTTTATTTACTTCCTTAATCATTGGTTCTTCACTTTTCTGGATGTAATCATTCAAGCTGCATTTTTCTTCTTCCACAGTCTGCTTTACTTGTAGGAGTCCTCGACCACCCTCTGCTCTTGGTAAATATAATCGGTCAACATCACTTTTAGGGTGCAAGGCATGATTCATTGTCATAAGCTTCCTTGTTTTTCTGTCCAAATTGTCTAACTCCATCTGGGTCCAGTCAATTATTCCTGCAATTATTATTATTATTATTATTATTATTATTATTATTATTATTATTATTATTATTATTATTATTATTATTATTATTATTATAGATGGTCACCACATTACAAAAAAAAAAAAAGATGTTGAGACTCTAGAAACAGTGCAGAGAAGAGCAACTAAGAGGATTAAAGGTCTGGAGACTAAAACATATGAAGAACGGTTGCAGGGACTGGGTATGTCTACCGTGTTTCCCCGAAAATACGACATGTCCTGAAAATAAGGCCAAGCCTGATTTTTGGGGTGAAAAAATCCCCTGAAAATAAGCCCTAGGGAAGGGGTGGGCATGGGCAGCCCAGGAGGCAGCCCTTCCCTTCCCTGGTCACCTTATGAAAGCTCGGCACCTTAATTGCTGCCCGCGGATCAGCTGAGCCAGCACGGGCCGGGAGCTGCCTCTCATTCTGTCTCTCTGAGGAGGCTTCCCAGTGCAATGCTCTGCCACAGCTTCGGAGCAAACCTCCACCTTCCCTGCGCAGGATTGCAATGCTGGAGGCTTCGGAGGGAGCATTTTTGGGATGTGTGTCTATGCCGAGCTCTCCAAGGACAGAATGATCGGCAGGGAAATGGGGGGGGGGGATTTTCCTGCTGATGGGAGCAAGGTGAAGCCTCCAGCCTTGCAATCCTGCGCAGGGAAGGCGGAGGTTTGCTCCGAAGCTGTGGCAGAGCATTGCACTGGGAGGCCTCCGCAGAGAGACAGAATGAGAGGCAGCTCGCAGCCCATGCTGGCTCAGCTGATGGAGGTTCCCTTGTGGGGTGCAATCAAACTTCCAACCCCAATGGACCTGGTGGGCACGAGCTACCCCAACCCAGAAAGGGGAAGGAGCTGATGGGGGGGGGGAGCTGTGGGAAGTTCTAGGAGTTGAAATCCACAAGTCTTTAAATGTCCAAGCGGCTGCCTATGCTGCTGCTGGCCTCTTCGCCCTCCTGGCAACACTGCGCTCGGCAGCGGGACTGCTCCTGCCTGGCAGGGGATTTATTTATTTATTTAAGGACTCAGGGCGGTGCACAGCCAAGAAATAAAACAAACACATATATAAAATTAAAAGCAATTTAAAAAACATATTAAATAATTATATTTAATTATAGCTGGATAGCTCAACAGACAGAGCTCTGTAATTTAAGACCAGCTGCCTGCAATTACTGCAAGTTCAAATCTCACCAGGCTCAAGGTTGACTCAGCCTTCCATCCTTTCTAAGGTAGGTAAAATGAGGACCCTGATTATGGGGGCAATAAACTGACTTTGTATAAATACAAAGTATTTCATACAAAAGGATGAAGGCTATTGCTTAACACATTGTAAGCCGCCCTGAGTCTCCGGAGAAGGGCGGCATATAAATCAAATTAAAAAAAAAAAATTGGCCCCGATATCATTAAAAAAACTAAAACAACCCATTAAAATTAATGTTTAGGGTTGAATCATCCCAGATTGAAAACCTCCAAAAAACATTCTAAGCGCCACCAGCCTGCCAGGGCCCCTTCGGGAGTGGCTGTCTGTGTCTCCTCGCCCGCCTCCACCTTTGGGCTGCTGAGTGCCAGCCTGCGTGCCTGCATGCCTTCCATTGCTGCTTCTGGGATTGCTTCTTTTCCTTCTTCCCCCCTCCCCCATCTCTTTCCCTTCCATTGCTGCTTCTGGGGAGCAGACAGCGATGTTCTGTCCCCGTCTCACACAGGCACACAAACAGACAGCCGGGGGTTAAATAAACTGGCAGACAACCAATTCTTCCGATAAGAGGATTGGCAGCAACCCAGTAGCTGCTTGCCAAGAACTTTACTCATAAACAAAATACACACAGTTCGAGAATAGTCCAGTTCGTAAAATAAATCCAAGGTGGATAATCTTGTTTCCAAAGATGCAATGTGACTCGATAGTAGTTAGTTTTGTCCGTCACAGAGTCTGAATGGCCACCTCACCCCCTTTTATACCCTGTGGGGTGTGGTCCAGTGACTCAGCCTAATCTCGGGCACGCCTTTTCTTCTGTTGTGTGCGCTTATCTCTGCGATGCTGCCGAGGATCCAGCCAAGACTCATCTCCCTCATTACTGTCCACCTGTGGCTGTGTGGACGTGCTTGGCCCCGGCCCTATCTCTTACCCTTCGGCGGACACCGAAGGCATTGCCAGAGAGGAGGGTCCTGGAGAGGGAGGCCTTGCCAACTCCTCTCCTTCACTCTCGGAGTCCTCTCCTGCCGATGACACAGGCTCAGGTAACGGAGCCACAACAAGCATGACAGAGAGACTGGGGCCAGTGGTAGCACTTTAAAAAAGTAAGATCCCCCCGAAAATAAGCCCAAGTGCTTATTTTGTGGAAGCCCAAAAGAAAATAAGACCCTGTCTTATTTTTGGGGAAACATGGTAATTTAATGAAAAGAAGGACTAGGGGTGACATGATAGCAGGTACACAGTATTTGAGGGGCTGCCCCAGTGGTGAAACATGACCTGGTTTGCCACCGGTTCACTGGCCATGCATGCGCAGCTCACACCAAACGCGCACTTCACATGGAAAAAGGAGGCTTGGGAAGGGAAGTAGAACAGCGAAGACTGTGCCGTGCGATTTAGATTCACTAGAAAACAGGATTTCGTGCTTTCTAGCAATTTTAAATTGCACGGCACAGCTGATCATTGGAAATACCAGTTCAGAGGAACCGGTAGCTTTTTTTTACTATCAGTTCACCCGAGCCGGTGCGAACCGGTAGCATTTCACCCCTGGGCTGCCCCAAAGAGGAGGGGGTCACTTTATTTTCCAAAGCACCCGAAGGCAGGGCAAGAAGCAATGGTTGGAAACCGATCAAGGAGAGAAGCAACCTGGAACTGAGGAGGAATTTTCTATGAGTGAGAAGAATGAACCAGTGGAAGAGAAGCTGTGGGGGCTCCATCACTGGAGGCTTTCAAGAAGAGACTGGACAGTCGCTTATCTGAAATGGAATAAGGTCTCCTGCTTGAGCTGAGGGTTGGACTAGAAGACCTCCAAGATCCCTTCCAGCTCTATTTTTATTTTATTTTTTAATCTTATTTGTATCCTGCCTTTTGTTTTATTTGATTACAATGGGGTTTTTTTTTTCTTGTTTAATTTTTCCTGGTTTAATTAACTGAAGAAATATTGGATCTGTTCATTGATTGATATTCTGCATTCAAAGCAGCCAAGATCTCCAACACAGCTTCCTCCTCCTGTTCTGCCCAACGGGTGCCCCCCCTCCCCCCCAATGAATGTCCTTCAAGCCTTGTGGCCTTTGGCCAAGGGAACCCTTGAAAGTCCCAAATGATCTGGGCTGACTTTTCTTGAGTAAACCTCTCGCCTCCCTGATGTCCTTTGTGGACAATCCACAGTCAAGGACCATCAGCCTGGTTTCCATGCTGGACACATGTGTAGGGACGGGCAGTGCGTGGACAGCCGTGACCCCAAAGCTTGGGACTAATTTGGCCGTGGCCTTCAGAGCTGGTTCTTTGATGCTCTTCTGGCTCCCTCTGCTGGTCACCTCCAAGTGCAGCCTCCCAAGAAGCCCCATCGTCCACCTTGAATGACACTCAAGGAGAACACAGGGCAGAAGATAGAACGGTAGGGTGGGAAGGGACCTTGGAGGTCTTCTAGTCCAACCCCCTGCCCAGACAGGAGACCCTACACCATTTCTGACAAATGGCAGTCCAGTCTCTTCTTGAAAGTCTCCAGGGATGAAGCTCCCACAACGGAGTTGGAAGGGACCTTGTAGGTCATCTAGTCCAACTCTCCCAAGCAGGAGACCCTACAACATTCTGGACAAATGGCTGTCCAGTCTCTTCTTAAAAACCTCTTGTGAGGATCTGTCACAGAGAAGAGGAGGCCCACCTATTCTCCCAAACCCCTGAAGGCAAGACAAGAAGCCATGGATGGAAACTCATCAAGGAGAGAACCAATATAGAAATAAGGAGGAATTTCTTGACAGTGAAAACAATTAACCAGTGGAACTGCTTGCCTCCAGAAGTTGTGGGTGCTCCATCATTGGAGGTTTTGAAGGAAGAAACTGGACAGTCATTTGTCTGAAATGGCATAGGATCTCTTGCCTGAGTAGGGGGCTGGACTAGCAGACCTCCAAGGTCCCTTCCAACTCTTGTTATTCGATATCTAGGCTAGGTCCATCAAGTGGGAAGGAGGCTTTGTGTCCCCTTCAAAGTTGCTGCAGCCAGGATCAGAGGAGACCTCAGGCATCGGTCAAACCTCAGATCCATCATGAACCACCACTCACATCCTGGGCCACCTGGAGCCTCAAGGAAGCTCACGCCTGTCAGATTGACCAACCGTGGTGACCCTTTGTGGACAAGGGAGATGCAGCCGTCCTTGAGGGCTGTCTAGCTCCCCCAAAAGGTCCCCACCGAGACTTTGCAGAACCTGTCCATCATAGGTTGAAGAACACGGAGCTTGGTCAAAGATAAGGAAAAAGGAAGACAAAAAAGGAAGATCTCCCCTCCTTCCCTCCCTTCCATCCATTTCCTTTCCTCCCTTTTGTTCTTTCTGTTCCATCCTTCCTCTTATCTATTCCTTCCTCTTTCCTTTCCTTTCTTCGTCTCTGCTTGCTTGCTTCTTTCCCTTTCCCTTCCTTCCTTCCTTTCCTCCTCTTTCCTTTCATCTCTGCTTCCTTGCTTCCTTCCTTCCCTTTTCCTTCCTTCCTTCCTTCCTTCCTTCCTTCCTTCCTTCCTTCCTCTTTCCTTTCCTCACCTCTACTTCCCTCCTCTTTCCTTTCCTTTCTTCGTCTCTGCTTGCTTGCTTCTTTCCCTTTCCCTTCCTTCCTTCCTTTCCTCCTCTTTCCTTTCATCTCTGCTTCCTTGCTTCCTTCCTTCCCTTTTCCTTCCTTCCTTCCTTCCTTCCTTCCTTCCTTCCTTCCTCTTTCCTTTCCTCACCTCTACTTCCCTCCTCTTTCCTTTCCTTTCTTCGTCTCTGCTTGCTTCCTTCCTTCCCTTTTCCTTCCTTCCTTCCTTGCCCTTTTCCTTCCCTTTCGTTTCTTTTTCTTTCCTCACCTCTCCTTCCCCCCTCCTTCCTCTTTCCTTTCCTTTCTTCATCTCCTTGCCTCCTTCATTTCCTTCTTTCTACATTAACACCTTCATTCCTTGCCTCTTTTTTTCCTTTCTCTTTCTTTTCCTTTCATTCTCTCTTCTCTCCTTCCATCCATCCATCCACCCACCCAAAAACATCAGAATTGCTGTAGGTTTTAACAGTCTAGTTTTACAGCAAGCAAGATTTGTACAGAGATGGACATCTTCTAATCCAGCAGTGAACTTTCGAGGTTGCCGTGTTTTGCCTTCTGTTCCAAGATGATAACCTTCAGGAGACGTCCCTCAAGCATCCAAAAAGCAAGATTTGTGCCTGTCTCGGCGGCCTCTTATTATTTTTCTCCAAGGAGTGAAAAGTGGCAAGCAATGGTGTTACACACACGCTCCCAGGTTCGACTTACATGCATTCATTCACACACAAACTCCCAGTTCAGGTCAACAGCCTCACTCAAATCACTTTCAACCCAACTGGTTCTTTGGAAAACTCGGAGACCCAAAGGAGTTAAAGGAACAAGAAAACTTTGCTGGTGACAATGCACATTTGCTCTTTTTCA
The DNA here is from genome assembly GCA_037215915.1 of Pantherophis vulpinus. Classification (NCBI taxonomy): domain Eukaryota; kingdom Metazoa; phylum Chordata; class Lepidosauria; order Squamata; family Colubridae; genus Pantherophis; species Pantherophis vulpinus. Next base: position 1,683,075 of record JAXLNS010000003.1, read on the forward strand.
CATGCACGCACGCACACACACACACACACACCTACACTTATCCACGTCTTCCTCACCTCAGCCGTCAAGCACTAGTTGTCTAGGATTTTCCTCCAGTTGATTTTTTATTATTAGTTTGAGCTGTCCAAAGGTGCAAATGGCTGAAAGCACGGGCAAACACAAATGTTAACTCCAATAGGCAGGAATATTTGTAGCCCAGGGATGAACTGAAGGGTCCTTGGCAGTCTTTGAGATTGGGGGGGAGAGAATTCCATGTGAAAAGGGCTGTTCCTGGATAATTTTCTGCAGAACCCCAAACTGAACTCCAGTGGAACCAGGAGTAGGGATAATATTCCTCCTATTTTTTCCTCCTGTTTTTCTCTGTTTCTCCTCTGCACCTTCTCTATCCGTAGCGCACGTCCGATGCAAAGACCAGGAAATCCTGCAGATAGATAGAAGGGGAAAGGTTTACTCATCTCTCTAGCCCTGTCTCCATCCCTCCCTCTCTCCCTCTATTTTTCTCTTTCTCCCTCTCTCTTTCTCTCTCTCTCTCTTTCTGTCTCTCTCCCTCCTTCTCTCTTTCTCTCTCCCTCTCTCTCTCTTTATCTCCCTCTCTTTCTCTCCCCCTCATTCTTTCTATCTTTCTCTCCCCTCTCTTTCACTCTCTCTCTCTCTTTCTGTCTCTCTCCCTCCTTCTCTCTCTTTCTCTCTCCCTCTCTCTCTCTTTATCTCCCTCTTTCTCTCCCCCTCATTCTTTCTATCTTTCTCTCCCCTCTCTTTCACTCTGTCTCTGTCTCTCTCCTCTGTCTGTCTCTCTTTCCCCCTCCCTCCCATCTTTCTCTCCCTCCCTCTCTTTCTCTCTCCCTCTCTTTCTCTTGTTCTTTCTCTCTCTCTCCTCCTTCTCTTTCACTCTCTCTGTCTCTTTCCTCTCTGTCTTTGTCTCGCTTTCTCTTTATGTCTTTCTGTCTCTTTCTCTCTCTCCCCCTCTCTTTATCTGTCTTTCTTTCTCTCCCTCATTCTTTCTATCTTTCTCTCCCCTCTCTTTCACTCTCTCTCTCTCTTTCTGTCTCTCTCCCTCCTTCTCTCCCATTTTTCTCCCTCTCCCTCCCTCTTTCTTTCTCTCTCCTTCTCCCTCTTTCTCTTGTTCCTTCTCTCTCTCTCCTCCTTCTCTTTCACTCTCTCTGTTTCTCTCCTCTCTGTATCTCTGTCCCTCTTTCTCTTTATGTCTTTCTGTCTCTTTCTCTCTCTCCCCCTCTCTCTTATCTGTCTTTCTTTCCCTCATTCTTTCTACCTTTCCCTCCCCTCTCTTTCACTCTCTCAGTCTCTCTCCTCTGTCTCTGTTTCTCTCTTTCTATTTACGTTTGTCTCTTTCTCTCTCTCTTTCTCTCTCCTTCCCTCCCTCCCCCCTCCCTCCTTGTGGTCGAATCAGAAAATTATAATCCTGTTGCTACGAGGATGCAAATTTTGGTCTCCTTGGCTCAGTTTGCAATCTCTAGGGTTTGCTAGATTTCCGAATGTTCACGACAAAATTTATAGACAGATAAGACTGTCCTAGACTCATAAACATTCCTTAGCCTCTGTTTGGAGGCCCCTGAGATAGGACAAAAGTCAGTCTCCCACCTGTCCCACCGAACTGTCCCACCAGTCACTCACCTGGTGAGCCTGAAGGATGGGGTTGGAGAGCTCCAGGTGATCCAGGAGGGGGAGGGGAAATCCTTCAGCCAGACGGGCTGGAAGAGAGAAGTCACAGCATCATGCAGGAAAGCTAAAGCATGGGGTTATCTACTATCGTCACCCTTCATGGTCTTCTACTCCAACCCTCTCTTCTCAAGTGAGAGACCCTAGAGACAATTCTGGACAAATCATTCTCCAATCTCTTCTTCAAAGCCTCCAGTGATGGAGCAGCCACAACGTCTGGAAGGAAGCCCTTCCAGTGAGAGATTGTTCTCACTGTCAGGAAATTCCTCCTTGATTCCAGATTGCTTCTCTGATGATCTTCCACCTGTTACTTCTTCTCCAGAATAGAATCCAGAATAACAGAGTTGGAAGGGACTTTGGAGGTCTTCTAGTCCAACCCCCTGCTCAGCCTGGAGACCTTATACCATTTCAAACAAATGGCTTTTCAATCTCTTTGTCAACTTGCAAAGTCTTTCAAGTTGCCATGAGCAGGAGGGAGGGAGAACTGAAGTGCATTCCAATACATTCTTTCTGACTGCAATCAGAAGGAGGGTGTTGGGTTTCACAGCCAGCCAAAGTAGTTAATTGGAGAATGTGATTTATGACATGGCCAGAGAGGAGGGGAGAGACAGGGTAGTAGGGGAATGTAAATCTACGTAGGATCAGTCCTAACTGCATCCGAGGATTGCCGGAATGGTGCTCCTAATAAGTGACTGTATTTCTTTTGAAGTTTGGATCATGGCTCATGAATTAATTAGGGCATCTTTCGGAAACTTGACACTCTTCTTGAAAACCTCCAATGTTGGAGCTCTCACAACTTCTGAAGGCAACTTCCATTCCACTGGTTAATTGTTCTCACTGTCACGAAATTTCTCCCTAGTTTTACGTTGTTTCTGTCCTTGATTAATTTCCATCTATTGCTTCTTGTCCTGCCCTCAGGTGCTTTGGAATCCCTTCTTCTCTGTGGCAGCCCTTCAGTTACTGGAAGATACTGTCATGTCTGCCCTAGTCCTTTTCTTCATTAGACTAGACATACCTAGTTCCTTTAATCATCCATCGTACGGTTTGGCCTCCAAACCCCATGAGAGTCTTTGAACTCTGAAATAATATTATTTGAAAGGTCTTTTGACTTTACAATGTCCTTACCATTCATCTGTGGAATTAGGATGCTGGCCGTAAGGAAGTTTATGAGGGATTCCAACACTTGTACCTGCGTGTTGGGAGAGAAATCCAGAATCAGAAAGCCAAATGAATTTGATTGCTTCTCCTCCTTCAATGGGAGATCCTGGATCCATAGGTTCACCCCTGCCTTGGCTTCCAGACCCAAAGGCACCATCCTTCTGACCCAGTTTCCCACCCATTGCCTGGACCCGCCAGAAGGACTGAGAGAACATTTCAGTCCATCATCACGTCTGTGGAGAAGGTCCTGTGGAGAAGGACCTAACCCAAGAGGAGAAGCCAGGATGATCCCAATCTAAACTGGGTTTCTGGCTGGGACCTCAAGAAGACTGGGAAGGAGGGAGAGCATAAAATTTCAGGCAACCCCCCCCCCCAATATCTTACCGAGAAGAACCCAACATCTGAGTGCTTTAAGGAGAACTTCAACCTACAGAAGGAACAGACAGAGTAATGTGTTGAAATCCATCACACAAGATCTAGCCTAAATGTCAGGCCTGCCCCAGCTCAGGTCCTTAGGAAAGAAAGACCCTCGACTCCATTTAGCTGAAGTGATAGATCTGTTGAGGGTAAAACTGCCCTCTGCAAAGCGGTGCAACGGACCAGACAGCGAATAGATACGTTGCTTAGCAAAACACACAGATACTCATAGACTCTGAACGGTTAAAGAAAAATAAACAGTCTTTACTTGTAGTAAAACAAAACAAACTTGGCTTCTCAAAACAAAGATAACACTTCTTCAAATAATCACGGTTCAACACAAAAACATAGTTTGCCTACAATTCCAGTTCTCTTCAGTAACACAGACACAGTTCCTTTCAGCAGTTCAACCTTCTAATAGCAGGAGCAGAAGTGAACGAACTTCCTGCCTTCTTTTATGTCTGCTTAGCACACCCAATTAGTCATCTTGTAGCAGTTAAAGTTACAGAACATAGTTTTCTATATATTACCTACCCAACCATAGGATAAGCACCCAACTAGATTCGTGATGGCAAACCTATGGCACACGTGCCACAGGTGGCACACGTAGCCATATCAGTGGGCACGCGAGCTCAGCTGATTTTCGGGCCTTCTGGGCTCACCAGAAGTAGGGAAACAGGCTGTTTCCTATCTCCGGAGGGCCTCGGGGTGGTGGTGGGGAAGGACTGTTTTTTTCTCTCCCGAGGCTCCCAAGGCTTTCTAGGAGCCTGGGGAGGGCAAAAACGGGGGTGGGGAAGGCGCTTTTTTCTCTCTCACCTGGCTCCAGGGCCTCTCTAGGAGTCTGAGGAGGGCGAAAATGGCCTTTCCCATCCTCCCGGAGGGCCTCCAGAGGCCGAAAATGGCCTGTTTGACAACTTCTGGTCCTACCGGAAGTTGGCAAATGGGCTGTTTCTGGCATTTGGAGGACCTCAGGGGGGGGGAGGCTGTTTTTGCCCTCCCCAGACTCCTAGAGAGGCTCTGGAGCCAGGTGAGAGAGAAAAACGGGCCTACTGGGCCATCGCGTGCCAGGAACGGGATAGGAGCGGGGGGAGGGTGTCGTGTGTGCATATGTGGGGGCGGGTCGCATAGAATTATGTGTGTGGGCATGCGTGCGCACGACCCCCCCACTCTCCCTCCTGGCACGCGATAGTAAAAAGGTTAGCCATCACTGCAATAGATTATTTTACTAAGGTTAAGTGGTTGCAGCGAAAGAAAGGCAAAATCTGAATATTCCCGCGCAAAGGTTACACTGTTTCCCATTCCTTGGCCCTTCTCCCTTAACCGGTACATCAGTGTACAATTGTATTCCTTTTTGATGTTCTGGGCATGGCTTGGATGATTGGCACCAAGCGATGCAGTTTCGCATTCTGTTCTCAGGCCAGATGTCCTTGAAGGCTGGTGTATTGATTCTGGATCGACACCTCCGATTTCCATCAAGGCTGTCACCCCACCCCCACCCCCCGCCATTTTTCTTTACACACCCATTCCCATCTCTACCAATCTACATTTCATTCCCCCCTTCCTCCCCCCTTGCCTTTTATGGCAGGATGCCAGCAAAGTGTAAAACCTGAAGATGGCAGATCTGACATTGAGCCAAGTTAGTGTAGGACAGTGTTTCTCAACCTTGGTGTAGGAAATGACCAGGCTGACCCCAGAGAGGTGCGGTCAAACATGTCATCGGTCTCGAGGCCCTTCATGCCCACAAGAGATTTAAGTCCAGTGCTCCTTGAATTCCGTTGACCGCCCGTTTGCTTTGACCGTTTAGCAGTTCAGATTCTTATAAAAAGCTTTAGCATACAATAAACCTATATATTTATTATATTTATTATATTTATCGCTGGCCCCCATGGAGAGGGCTCGCAACTTGGGCGTCCTCCTGGATTCACGGCTGTCTTTAGAAGCGCATTTGACGGCCGTGACCGGGAGGATTTTCCATCAGGTCCGCCTGATTCGCCAGTTGCGTCCCTTTCTGGATCGGGACTCCTTAAACACAGTCACTCATGCCCTCGTCACCTCCCGCCTGAACTACTGTAACGCTCTCTCCATGGGGCTCCCCTTGAGGAGCACCCGGAGGCTCCAACTGGTGCAGAGTGTGGCCGCGCGGGTGGTTATGGGAGTGACATGGCGCTCCCATGTAACACCTCTCCTGCGCAAGCTGCACTGGCTCCCGGTGGTCTTCCGGGTGCGCTTCAAGGTTTTGGTCACCACCTTTAGAGTGCTCCATGGCTTAGGATCTGGTTATTTACGGGACCGCCTACTACCACCAATAGCCTCCCACCGGCCAGTACGCTCTCATAGAGAGGGACTCCTCCGGGTGCCATCAGCCAAACAGTGTCGACTGGCGGCCCCTAGGGGGAGAGCCTTCTCTGTGGGGGCACCTACCATCTGGAACAAGCTGCCCCCGGAGATACGGAGGATCCCGGATCTACACACCTTCCGCCGTGCCCTCAAGACCTTTTTATTTCACCAGGCGGGCCTGGCCTAACCTCTCCCATTCTCTTTTTAATGTAAATTTTAATGTAAATTTTAATTTGTTCTTAACCTGGGGTTTTAAATTTGTCTTGGGCTAAATTGATTTAATTCAATTTTACTTCTGCTCTTAAATTTTTGTATTCTATGTGTTTTATCTTGTGCCTGTTCACCGCCCGGAGTCCTTCGGGAGTAGGACGGTATATAAATCAAATAAAATGAAAATGAAAATGAAATGAAATATATTCATTTCCTGATCTGCCGCGCTTGACATTGGTGGAATGTCCCTCCCTGGATGAGAAGTCCTTTGCCAGGGTGCTGAAGCTCAACTTGGAGAGACCCTCGTAGTCAAGATAAGGAGGCAAGCATTACGTAATGACCCTTTTTAGGGACCCCTATGGATGTCACAAGAGTTTGCAGCTCAATCTTACAAGCAGTTGCAGGTGGGCCTCGACTTGGAACCACAATTGAGTCCAAAACTTCCATTGTTAAGCAAGGCGGTCATTGAGTGTCTTTTTGTCTCATTTTACGACTTTTCTTGCCACGGTTGTTAAGTGACTTATTTACTCATTTATAAATAAATCACATTATTTATTTATAAATGAATTATTTATAATGATTTAAAGGTAAAGGTAAAGGTTCCCCTCGCACTTACGTGCTAGTCGTTCCCGACTCTAGGGGGTGGTGTTCATCTCCGTTTCAAAGCCGAAGAGCCAGCGCTGTCCGAAGACGTCTCCGTGGTCATGTGGCCAGCATGACTCAACGCCAAAGGTGCACGGAACGCTGTTACCTTCCCACCAAAGGTGGTCCCTATTTTTCTACTTGCATTTTTTACCTGCTTTTGAACTGCTAGGTTGGCAGAAGCTGGGACAAGTCACGGGAGCTCACCCCATTACGCGGCACTAGGGATTAGAACCGCTGAACTGCTGACCTTTCGATCGACAAGCTCAGCATCTTAGCCACTGAGCCACCGCATCCCCTTGTAATGATTTGGCGTATGGCAAAAATGTTAGAAAGCACATCACCATTGCATACTCAATGAGCAAACTATTCACCCCTATTTACAAAGTCAGATTTATATAAATACACGATGGAGATGTGTTCAGAAAGTCTCCGTTAAATGAGCCACTTCAATTGTTAAATTAGTGACAGGGTTGTTAAGTGAATCTGGCTTCCCCATTGGTCACAAAAGGGGACAATGTGATCCTGGGAGACTGTGATCCTCATAAATATGAGCCAGTTGTTGATCATCCGAATTTTGATCACTGCAAAATTGATGCTGCAGCGGTCGTAAGTGTGAAAAACAGCCCTAAGTCACTTTTTTCAGTGCCGTTGTAACTTCCAATGGTCACTAAACAAATTTTATAAGTCGAGGACTGCCTGCATTTCCGTACTGAGTCAGCGTTAGGTCCTGCCCTGCTGTGACTCACCTGCCAAGCTTCAGGTTTCCAAAGATCCTGGTAGAATTGACAGCAACTTTGGCAGAAACTGGGCTGGTCTGAAATGAGAAAAAAACGCAGATCTTTAGCATATGTTTCCATACTGATCAACTTAACGACTGTAATTAAGTCCAGAATTACGGTCGTTGAGTCGTGCCAATCATTAAGCAGATTGTCATATGATCCATTTTACATTTTTTTTTTTTTTGCAATGATTGTTGTTACGTGATCCTGGCTACTTTCCTTAGTGACCAGAGGCAGGCCCGCCTGACCAATAACCAGCCAAGACCCAAAATCATCATCATTATCATTTAATGACCCCATAGTCCCTTGCGGGGTGGAGTCTGGGCAACTGAGTGGAGCTAGAAGAGTGTTTTACTGGCCGGATGCCCTTCCTGACTCCAGGGCGGAGTTTGTGCCCAGAGAGAGAAATATCTGCCTCTACCTAGGATCAAACTCACAGCCTCCAGCTTGTGAGGCGAGAGCTCCACCTCTAGGCCAACACACCACTCCCTTCTTAATAAAAACCCTCTCCTGGATGCCATATCCCTCTTCGTTCCCCATTGACTGAGGTACTATGAGGTTACACTCTTTCCATGCCTTCTGCATATTTCCTGCTACATAGTAAATCATACATCCCATGTACATTAAAATTAGAAGATTATTTATGCAAGGTGTGTCAGTTAATATTCGTCAGCTAATTAGACATGCTCAGCTGCCTGTTTTAAGTTCTGGGCATTATTTATGGCTTCTTAGAACCATCGATTTTTTTTCCTGTTTTTCAGTTTTAGCTTTGCCTTTCCTGTTTTCCAATGCAGTTACTCTTTCCAGTTATCCCATTCAGTTAATTTTCCCTGCTTAGCTATTTCCTCTCACATTTTGCCCCATTTTGCCAACTTTCTTGCCACTGTTACTAAGCGAATCCCTGCAGTTGTCAGGACAGTAACACGGTTGTTAAGTGAATCTGACTTCCCCGTTGACTTTTTTTTTTTTTTAATTTGATTTATATGCCTCCCTTCTCCGGAGACTCAGGGCGGCTTACAGTGCGTTAAGCAATAGCCTTCATCCTTTTGTATATTTATACAAAGTCAGCTTATTGCCCCCACAAACTGGGTCCTCATTTCACCTACCTTAGAAAGGATGGAAGGCTGAGTCAACCTTGAGCCTTGGCGAGATTCGAACCTGCAGTAATTGCAGGCAGCTGGTCTTAATCACAATGCTATCAGTCTGCTGAGCCACCAGCCACCCAGGACTTTGTCAGAAGGTTGCAAACATGATCCTGGGACACTGCAACTGTCATAAGTACATGCCAGTTGCCGAGTGTCTAGATTTTAGTCACATGACCAATGGGGACACTTCACACTGTGTGAAAAATTGTCATAAGTCCCTTTTCTCAGCGCTGTTATAACATCGAACAATCACTCAATAGTCGTAAATCGAGGATTATCTGTAAATAGACTTTGCAAAATATCTGGATTGTCCACCATGGACGATAACATGGAGAGTTTACTTACCACTCCGATCAGAAAGAGGGGCGCCAGGGAAGAATTTGGGAGAATCGCAAAGGCCTGGATGTCGACCGAAGGGTTCAGCGAGAGGGTTTCGGGGGTGATGCTCAGAGATGGGGCCGAAGAAGGGGAGACCTTCAGCTTCATCGGCATGTTGTGGTAGAGCTTCTTCAGCTGAGGAAGGTAAGGAGAAAGTCACATTTCCAGGGATGGTCCTCTTCTCTGCTTGAAGACCTGCTGTGATGACCCGGGACAAGGCACGGAGACCACACAGCGAGCTGAGAGTTTAAACTCCCCTTTAATGCTCCGAAATTCCCCCAAACGCTCCCACGTTCTTGGCAAGTCCCAGAGCAAAGCACGTGTGAATGCAAACACACACGTGGCAGCCTCTGGCTGTGCGCAGTCCAGCAAAGCAAAGGAACAGGGAAATCAGTCCACAAAACAAGGAACAACCAATGAGTCCACGATGTAAGGAAGAAGCAAGCAGTCCTGCAAACTCCAAATGTCTTCAACGGCACAAACAAAACTCTACAAATTCAGCGTTGGTTCCTGACAAATGCCCCTCCCCACAGCATCTCCTTAAATCTCAGTCCCCAGATGTGCCTTGTGAATAGGAGTGAGGCGCTCTCCTCCCAAATCGTCGGATTGGCCTGCGCTGTTCCCACCTTCTCTCCACTCTCCATACTCGGGGATCAGGAGAGGGCAGTCCTTACTCATCACCTGAGCTCCGTTGCTCCTCGTTTCTACTGCTTGCCCTCCCTCGATCATCCTGCCCCTGTTCCTCCCTGCCAACAAATCATCCCAATCCCTAGGGGCCCTGGGCTGCCTCGGGCTGCTCCTCCCCACATTCTCCGAAGCCAATGAAGCTGCCCCCTCGATCCCCATCAGCTCCAGCTCTTCCTCCTCTGCAGATTCAGGCTCTGACAGGGGCATGACACCTGTCTTGCTAGATGGCCTCCATCCACCCCTTTTGGAGATTCGGGGTCCCATTGTTTTAATCCAGGGTGAAAATTAAATAGACATGGCCAAGATCTTCTAAAAACCAACAACAACAGGTTTTGGGGAACAGTCTCTCCCAAAATAACAGACAACCTTGTAGCTTTGGAGGAGACAGATTAATTTTTGCAGCAACTTTAAGAAGGGTGGACTTCAACTCCCAGAATTCCCCAGCCAGCAAATTCAATATTTGATTGCCTTGACTTTACTGTCCTGTAGAACCAGAGACTGGATATTGCTGAGGAACAAGGAAGGATCCATGCATCTTCTCTGTGCTAACAAGCCTGAAATGGTGGTTTGATGCTTCTTAAAATAATGGGGGGAGGGGGGGAATCCTCGTGCAAAAGGACCCTTTGGTCCAGTGCACAATGGGGGTCGTAACAATTCTGAGGAAGAGGAGAAAGAGAGGGGGAAGAGGAGGAGAAGAGGAGGAAGAGGAGGAAGAGGAAGAAGAAGAGGAGGAGGAGGAGAAGAGGAGGAGGAAGAAGATGAAGAGGAGGAGGAGGAGGAGAAGAGGAGGAAGAGGCGGAGGAGGAAGAGGAAGAGGAAGAGGAAGAAGAAGAAGAAGAGGAGGAGGAGGAGAAGAGGAGGAGGAGAGGAGGAGGAGAGGAGGAGGAGGAGAAGAAGAGGAAGAGGCGGAGGAGGAAGAGGAAGAGGAAGAAGAGGAGGAGGAGAAGAGGAGGAAGAAGAAGAGGAGGAGGAGGAGAGGAGGAGGAGAGGAGGAGGAGGAGAAGAAGAGGAGGAAGAGGCAGAGGAGGAAGAGGAAGAGGAAGGGGAAGAAGAAGAGGAGGAGGAGAAGAAGAAGAGGAGGAAGAAGAAGAGGAGGAGGAGGAGGAGAAGAGGAGGAAGAAGAAGAAGAGGAGGAGGAGGAGGAGAAGAGGAGGAAGAGGCGGAGGAGGAAGAGGAAGAGGAAGAGGAAGAAGAAGAAGAGGAGGAGGAGGAGGAGAAGAGGAGGAAGAAGAAGAGGAGGAGGAGAGGAGGAGGAGAGGAGGAGGAGAAGAAGAAGAGGAGGAAGAGGCAGAGGAGGAAGAGGAAGAGGAAGAAGAAGAGGAGGAGGAGGAGAAGAAGAAGAGGAGGAAGAAGAAGAAGAGGAGGAGGAGGAGGAGGAGGAGAAGAAGAGGAGGAAGAAGAAGAAGAGGAGGAAGAGGAGGAGGAGAGGAGGAGGAGGAGGAGAAGAGGAGGAAGAGGCAGAGGAGGAAGAGGAAGAGGAAGGGGAAGAAGAAGAGGAGGAGGAGAAGAAGAAGAGGAGGAAGAAGAAGAGGAGGAGGAGGAGGAGAAGAGGAGGAAGAAGAAGAAGAGGAGGAGGAGGAGGAGAAGAGGAGGAAGAGGCGGAGGAGGAGAGGAGGAGGAGGAGAAGAAGAGGAAGAGGCGGAGGAGGAAGAGGAAGAGGAAGAAGAGGAGGAGGAGAAGAGGAGGAAGAAGAAGAGGAGGAGGAGGAGAGGAGGAGGAGAGGAGGAGGAGGAGAAGAAGAGGAGGAAGAGGCAGAGGAGGAAGAGGAAGAGGAAGGGGAAGAAGAAGAGGAGGAGGAGAAGAAGAAGAGGAGGAAGAAGAAGAGGAGGAGGAGGAGGAGAAGAGGAGGAAGAAGAAGAAGAGGAGGAGGAGGAGGAGAAGAGGAGGAAGAGGCGGAGGAGGAAGAGGAAGAGGAAGAGGAAGAAGAAGAAGAGGAGGAGGAGGAGGAGAAGAGGAGGAAGAGGCGGAGGAGGAGAGGAGGAGGAGGAGAAGAAGAGGAGGAAGAGGCAGAGGAGGAAGAGGAAGAGGAAGAAGAAGAGGAGGAGGAGGAGAAGAAGAAGAGGAGGAAGAAGAAGAAGAGGAGGAGGAGGAGGAGGAGGAGAAGAAGAGGAGGAAGAAGAAGAAGAGGAGGAAGAGGAGGAGGAGAGGAGGAGGAGGAGGAGAAGAGGAGGAAGAGGCAGAGGAGGAAGAGGAAGAGGAAGGGGAAGAAGAAGAGGAGGAGGAGAAGAAGAAGAGGAGGAAGAAGAAGAGGAGGAGGAGGAGGAGAAGAGGAGGAAGAAGAAGAAGAGGAGGAGGAGGAGGAGAAGAGGAGGAAGAGGCGGAGGAGGAAGAGGAAGAGGAAGAGGAAGAAGAAGAAGAGGAGGAGGAGGAGGAGAAGAGGAGGAAGAAGAAGAGGAGGAGGAGAGGAGGAGGAGAGGAGGAGGAGAAGAAGAAGAGGAGGAAGAGGCAGAGGAGGAAGAGGAAGAGGAAGAAGAAGAGGAGGAGGAGGAGAAGAAGAAGAGGAGGAAGAAGAAGAAGAGGAGGAGGAGGAGGAGGAGGAGAAGAAGAGGAGGAAGAAGAAGAAGAGGAGGAAGAGGAGGAGGAGAGGAGGAGGAGGAGGAGAAGAAGAGGAAGAGGCGGAGGAGGAAGAGGAAGAGAGAAGAAGAAGAGGAGGAGGGGGAGAAGAGGAGGAGGAAGAAGATGAAGAAGAGGAGGAGGTGGTAGAGAAAGAGGCAACATCATCATAAAAGCTGAAGTGAAATGAACCCCAGGGCTTAAAAAAAGATGCTCCAAAACATGCTATCAGATCCCCCATCTGATTTCCCCTTCCGCTGCACTCGCAGCCTGATTCTGGGGTCTTTCTCTGCTTTGAGGATGTCATAATTTGGGACTTCTGCAATGCTCCCCTCCCCCTTCCTGCCTATCCTTGGCCGCTCCCCACGCAACATGCCCCCCACCTCCCTTTTCTTCGGAGCCTGGGGGTAGGGAGGGAGGGCGGGATGCTGACCTGCGGGATGAAGGGTTGGAAGGAGGAGGTGTTCAGCCGGATTTTGATCTCCTGAGGAACCTGCAGGTGGGAAAGACGGCTGGAGGTGAGCAGGTGGGAAAGCAGGAAGGGGAGTAGAGAAGGTCTCAACAACTTCTCCAAAAGGCTAAGAAAATTTTAGCTCCTTTGACCGTATCTGGCTCCCGCAGAAATGAAATTGCAGGTAGTCCCAGACTTACAACGGTTCGTTTAGGGACCGTTCAAAGTTACGACGACACTGAGAAAAGAGTGACTTACAACCGTTTTTCATTCTTAAAATCTTTGCCGCATCCCCAGTGTCACGTGTTCAAAAGTCAGATTATTGGTAACTGATTCACGTTTATGACGGTTGCAGCGTCCTGATCCCCTTTTGCGACCTTTTGACAAGCAAAGTCCTTGGGGAAGTTTAACGATCCTATCACTAATTTAACAACTGAAGCAAGGAAGGTCGTAAAATGGAGCAAAATTCACTTAAGATGTCTCACTTAGCAACAGAAACGTTGGGCTCAGCTGTGGCCGTAAGTCGAGGACAATGAATATTGCCTGGGGTTTAAAGATGGGGGGGGGGTGTCGCAGGTGGCCTCACCATCTCATCCACGACCCAGAAGGTCAGGGATTCTGCTTTGTAGTAGACGTCGCCAGCTGTGTTGAAGAAGTAAGTGGAGATCCCAAACTGGACCATGCGGTCGTGATCCACCGGGAAAGAGAGAGGAGGCGGTGGGAAAGGAGCAGGAGAGCGATGGCCGGTGGAGAAGAATTCACCCTGGTGGGAGGACAGGAAAGAAGTTAGGAAGACACGAAAAGAGGGCAGGGACCGGGCTACATGAGTGGTGGAATCGATCTATTTCAACCCAGCCGATTGGGCACATTGCAAGATCCCGTCAACCAAAGAGAATCGGCTGGCGAGGAGCAGAAGGTGGGATTTTTCGGCAGTGTCCCCAGCTAATCCTCATGGGGATTAGGGTTAGAGAGCCAGCTTGGTCTTTAAGACACCCAACTAAAAACCAGGAGATGGTGAGACATAGACATGAAAGCTAGCTGGGTGACTTTGAGCCAAAGACTAGGAGACTATGAGTTCTAGTCCTGTCTAGGCATAAAAACTAGCTGGGTGTCTTTGGACCAATCATAAGGAAATAATGAGTTCTGGTCCTGTCTTAAGCACAAAAGCTGGCTAAGTGATTTTGGGCCAATCACAAGGAGACTGTGAATTCTAGTCCTGCCAATGCAGAAAAGCTAGCTAGGTGACTTTGGGCCAATCACCAGGAGTTGGTGAGTTCTAGTCCCACCTTAAGCACGAAAATTGACTGGGTGATTTTGGGCCAATCACCAGGAGATGGTAAACTCACAGTCTCCTGGTGATTGGCTCAAAGTCACCCAGCTAGATTTCCTGCCTAAAACAGCACTAGAATTCACCCTCTCCTGGCGATTGGCTCAAAGTCATCCAGATGGCTTCCATGCCTAACATGGGACTAGAACTCACAGCCTCCCAGTTTCTAGCTTGGTGCCTTAACCATGACATCCACCTGGCGCTCGAAGAGTCGAAGTGCAGAAGTCTCTTAATAGCAGCAGTGGGTGATCTGGGATCCATGATGTCCTCTCCACCCACCTCAAAGTCAGGAACTTGGTTTCTCCCCGTTTTGAAGTGGGAAGCAAAGAAGAACTATAGGGGCAACTCCTAAAATGGCAGTATCCTGTTTTGGTAAAAAGAGGCTGAGAAGTGGGAGGGAAGGAGGGAAGAATGACAGGCAAACTCTGTCATCTGGGAGGCGTCCTTCTGCAGGCCCATCCTCCTCCAAGCTTTCTGCTGAAGCTTACCTTGAGGTCCAGGTCTACACAATCACTTGTCGCAACTGGTGGCCCAATCAGAGAATAATCGATGTTTGATGTGTGGTCGATATTGGCGGTAACTGGGGAGAAAGACAATGTAGGGATGACATCAAGGAACTTGGTCCCTTCTGTAGGATAGCCTCAAGGATGATGGAGAACCATACAATCTTAGAATCCTAAGGCTGGAAGGGACCTTGGAGGTCTTCAAGTCCAAACCCCTGTCCAGAGTAGGAGACCCTATACCATTCCAGACAAATGGTCGGCCAATATCTTCTTGAAAACCTCCAGTGATGGAGCATCCACAACTCCTGGAGGCAAGTTGTTCCACTGGTTAATTGTTCTCACTGTCAGGAAGTTTCTCCTTAGTTCTAGGTTGCTTCTCTCCTTGATGAGTTTCCATCTCTTATTTCTTGTTGTGCCTTCAGGTGCTGTGGAGAATAATTTGACCCCCTCTTCTCTGTTGGAGCTCCTCAATACTGGAAGATTACCATATCACGCATAGTCCTTCTTTTCATTAGACTAGACCTATCTAGGTCCATCAATCATTCATAGTATGTCCATGGGGAGTCTCAGTCATCCAGGTCATGGTTGTCCCAAAGGTGCTTTTTCAAGAGGCAACTGGACTTTCTGGTTTTTCTTCTTTGAAGACGTTTCGCTTCTCATCCAAGAAGCGAAAGCTGAAGAAGCTTCTTGGATGAGAAGCGAAACGTCTTTAAAGAAGAAAAACAGGAAAGCCCAGTTGCCTCTTGAAAAAGCATCTTTGGGACATTCATAGTATGGTTTAGCCTTCAGACTCAGATGGCAGGACAAGAAGTAACAGACGGAAACTCATCAAGGAGAGAACCAATATAGAAATAAGGAGGAATTTCTTGACAGTGAGAACAATGAACTGGTGGAACTCCTTGCCTCCAGAACTTGTGGGTTCTCCATCACTGGAGGTTTCTAAGAAGAGATTGGGCAGTCATTTTTTCGGGGTGGTATAGAACAGGAGATTAGACTAGAAGACCTCCAAGGTCCCTTCCAACTCTGTTTTTCTATAATAAGGGATCCAATAATAGGACAAAAGAGTTAGCAGAAGCTGTAGACCAGTTAGGCAGAAACACTGAGATGCAAACAAAGCTTGTTGGTTTCCTGATATGATGGTCTTCTGAAGGAGAAAGCTTTTGAGGTCCATCAACGCTCCAAGGGTTTTGCTCTTACCTGGCAATGACTGAAGATGGGGCTGCAGTTTGGAGTTAACGGAAGTTCTCACTATCTCACATATCTGGAAAAAAAATGCACAAGGAGACAATCCTTAAGAGAGGAAAAGCAAAATAAAGCAACGACTAACCAGAAAAGATGGTAAATTAGGGCAGGATTGTCTGCAAGCCACCATTTCCTACCATGAAAGGTTGCTGGATGTGACACCTCCTAAATTTGTAGGCCAACCCAAGGAAGGTCTTTGTGTGCTACAACAGAGTTTGGCAAAGACGCTCATAACCTCAAAAATAGTCCTCAAAGCTGGCCGCTCAAACAACTCTATTAGGATAAAGCTAGATAAAAACCCTCTGCAAAGATCACTTGAAAAATATGTGGCTTGTTTAGGCAATATAACCAAGGACCATGTGTAAAATGTGGCAACACATTTCGGTTGAGCAACTTGATTGCTCAATGTGAAAAGATCCCTGCAAAGGACTTTCAGCTGCTGATCACTCCCTGAAGAGCAGTTAAGATAAAATAAATAAACCCATTGAACGACAATGAAGAACGGTTGCAAGATTTGGGTATGTCTAATCTAGAGTAAAAACTAGGAGGGAGATTGGTAGCAGTTTTCCAGTATTTGAGGGGCTTCCACAAAGAAGAGGGGAATCTACCTATTCTCCAAAGCACCAGAAAGCAGGAGTAGAAACAACGGATGGAAACTGATCAAGGAAAAGTACTCCAAATGGGGTCTCAGTTGTATGGTACTATCATTTTTTGTGATCTTGATGCTATCCCTTTCTTGATAAGAGTCCAGACCTGTGTTGGCCTTTTTGGGCAGCTGCAGCACATTGCTGGCTCATGCTCCAGCAGTGGTCCATCAGGACATTTTATTCCCTCTCACAGGTGCTACTGTTCAGCCAGGTGCACCTTTGAATGGTGTTTTTGGGTGAACAGCTTCTAGTTTGGAAAGCTTAGGTCAGGGGTCTCCAAACTTGACAACTTTAAGGCTTGTGGGCTTCAATTCCCAGAACTCTGGGAGTTGAAGTCCACAAGTCTTAAAGTTGCCAAGTTTGGAGACCACTGGCTCAGATGCTTTCTCATTCTTGCAAATGTCCTTTCTTAGAAGTCAAGCATGGTGTCGGTGTGAAGGTCCAGCATCCAGAATCTTTACCTTCCTTTCCATGACTGTCTTGAAAGCTGATTCAACCTTGGTTTCGAAGAGGTTATACAGCCACCTGGAAAAGCAAAGGCCACAGGTGAGGTTCATGATCCATAGCTTGGTGAATTGACCTTCAAAAGCCTCCTTGGCTTCTTCAAGAGTTTAGAAGAGAAGAGAATCCTGTTTCCTTCCTCATCCTTGATTGTTTTTTTAAACATCTGAAGGGGTTCTGTTGACACAGAAGACCCTATGGAGTTGACGGGCCCCTGAATATTTCTAGAACAATGGAATCACAAGAGACATCAATCCTGGACAACAAGACATTTGAAGGTTATGCTTAATGTTGTGAGTCAAATGGACCTTTTTAAAAAAAGGTTCACTGTGATCTCCAAAAGGGAATATTTTCCATCCCTCTGTTGGCTTAATTGTTAACATTTACAATGTTTATAAGAGGTGCCATCTGAATGACACAAGCTGGAAATAGTTGGACTGTGGGGTCTTGGACTGCTGGTGAGATATTTTGATCTTTTTGTTTCCTTTTCGGCTTTTTGATCGGCTCTTTTAAACAGTATGTAAATGCTGCTAATCTCTATGTGCCTGTTGATGGTTGATTGGTCTGAGTGCCAGGCTTCCTGGAATTCAGCCATCAACAGGCACATAGAGGTAAACAACATCTACAGACCACTCAAATGGGGCAATGAGGCAATGAGGAACAATGAGGAAAGGCATAAAGGAATCAAAAAGACCAAAAGATCTCACCCAGAGAAGGAGAGAATAATGCCAAGATTAACACTAGACCAACAGTCCCTAATTAACACTAGCAAACAATCCCCCAATCAAGGAATGACTAACTCAGACAAACAAGTCTATAGTAAACAACAGCCTAATCAAGGAACCATCAAGAACACTCACATTAACAGGGGAAGCCATTTGTCTAAGAGAGAATAAACCCCATTCACATCTTCCATTGATGAAAACCCCCCACCAAACTCAGAGAGTCCAAACGACCCCACAGTCATCTTCCTCCTCCTTTTTCTCCTCCACTCTGCAAGCCCCACTCCCTTCTAGCACTGATGATGTTCCCTAGATAGGTAATGAAATGTTTGGAAGAAAACAGCCAAGCTCTGAGAACACCAAGGACCCCCAGTCCTGCTCCTGCTCCTCCTCGCCCCACCTCACTCCCTTCCAGCACTGATAATGTTATCTAGTAGGGTAATGAAAGATCTTCAAGAAAACAGCCAAGCTCAGAGAACACCAAGGACCCTGAGCTACAAATATTCTCTTCTAGTCTTAGATTTTGTCCCTCTTATCTTGGAGGAAAGTTATGGGATGAAAGTAACTGTCTACCGAGGCAGGAGAGGGACACCCAAGAAAAGCAGCCTATTCCATGATAGCAGTTTTATGTTGGCTTGAGAACAGCTGCAGGGCACAGCTGTCAAGCAGGAAAAGATCATGTTAAGATATGGTGTAAGTCTAACAAGTTGTCCAGGCAATATATGTGTTCTATAACTTTAAATGTATTCTGTAACTTTAAATGTAAGGCTGAGTAATTGTACTGCTGAGTCATTGTAATGACTGCTGACTGCTGACTGAATGCTGACTGCAATTATTATAATTGTACTGTTGAGTCATTGCACTGCTGACTTCACTTATCTTAAGTGGATAATTACTAGTGTAAACTGTATATAAGGAGAAAGCCGAGCTATATTCATTGTTGGACCTGCTCTCATCATTGCTTGACTTGCTGCTTGACTGGAACTGTTGATTGGAACTGTTACTGTCGTGTATGAAGACGTGAATGGATATGCTACCATCGTGATTTCTTACCAGTGTTGAATTGCTGTTTGTATGGTAAGAAGATATTCTGTAAGTTCGGACTGATTTGAATGAATAAAGACTTGGATTGA
Organism: Pantherophis vulpinus; assembly: GCA_037215915.1. Lineage (NCBI taxonomy): Eukaryota > Metazoa > Chordata > Lepidosauria > Squamata > Colubridae > Pantherophis > Pantherophis vulpinus. Next base: position 1,701,587 of record JAXLNS010000003.1, read on the forward strand.
TTAAAAGACTATGCAACTGTTTTTTCACTACAAAGTAAAAGCTTTGTTAAACCAGTTTGTATGTATTGTATTCATTGCTCTCAGTACCGTTTCTCTGTGCACTTACTCTGCTGGTTGGTAACACAACAATAGCCTTAACAGATCAGACTCGCCAGGTCCACATTGGAAAACTGGGTGGAGCCAACTGTTTTTTGTAGACCAATGATAGCAGGGAAGGGGCCATAAAACAGACTCATTTTGCATGCTCTAATGATGGTGTTGGACCAGGACTTCCCTTCTCAACCCTAGAAAACAATTAGCTGATTTTGAGTACGTTTTTGCTGCCGTCGCTCAGATTGTGCTTGTCGGAAAGATTTCGAAGGGGTTGGCGATACATCACCTTAAGTTCCTGATGGAAAGGCAGACTGGAAATGTAGCCCTACGAACAGATAAACCACGGATCCATCACAGGAGGTCTTCAACAAGAGATGACAGCCATTTCTCCAGAATGTTATAGGGCCGTGATGGTGAACCTCTGGCAGGCTTGCCACAGCTCACATGGAGAGCCCTCCGAGGGCATGCAAGCCCTTGCCCAGCTCAGCTCCACTGCGCATGTGCGTGCCTCCCGTCAGCCAGCTGATTTTTGGGATGCACACAGGGTGGGGCATATGCGGGAAACGGGCACGCATGCATAGGGGGCTGGGGGGGTGGGGGGGCAGCGCCCTCCCCCCCAGCCCATTTTTAGGCCCAGGTGGCTGCATGGAGGCCTACTAGGCACAAAACCTGGATAGCTCTGCAGACGAAGCACTGTAATTTAACATCAGCTGTCTGCAATTACTGCAAGTTCAAATCTCCCCAGGCTCAAGGTCGACTCAGCCTTCCATCCTTTCTAAGGTAGGTAAAATGAGGACCCAGATTGTGGGGGCAATAAGCTGACTTTGTATAAATATACAAAAGGATGAAGGCTATTGCTTAACGCATTGTAAGCCGCCCTGAGTCTCCGGAGGAGGGTGGCATATAAATCAAATTAAAAAAAAAAAAACGGGAGTCGGGGGTAGAGGTGGGATTCAGCCGGTTTGGACCAGTTCATGTGAACCAGATGCTAATTTTACATCTGGTTCCCCGAACCGGTAGTTGCAAGGACCCCACCCACCCCACCCCACCCTGCCCCTCGTGGAGTCTCCACGTGGCCAGTTTTGGATGCCAGGTAAGTGCAGGGCCCGTGCGGAGGCTCTGGGAGGACAAAAAACGGGCCTCCTGGAAGTTCCTGAAGTCCAGAAACAGGCCCATTTCTGGTCTCAGGTGGGCCTCCAGAGCCTGGGGGAGGCTGTTTTCACCCTCCCGGAGGCTCGAGAAAAGCCTCTGGAGGCTGGGGAAGGCAAAAACGCAGAGAACCGGTTGCTAAAATTTTGGAAACTCACCGCTCGAGCACACATGTGCAGGGCAGCGGGGGAGGATGGGGAGTAGTGTGCGCATGTGCGGAGGGTCATGGGGGAGGTAATGCATGCATGTGTGGGGGGCACGCATTGCATTATGGGTGCCGGCATGCGCACGCTGGTATATGTGCGTGCACACACTTTTGGCACACGAAGAGAAAAAGGTTAGCCATCACTGGTAGAGGGTCTTCTGCTTGGGTGGGGAAGTTGGACTAGAAGACCTTCAGGTCCCTTCCAACTCTGTTATTCTGTTCTGTTATTCTTTCTATGGCCATGTACATCCCTCCCATCAAGTCCAAAAAAATCTGGAATGCTATAGGATCTTCTGCCATGAGCAGGGGGTTGGACTCCACTCCTTTTATTCTGTGTTCTAAATAAATAATGTTTAACCCTACTTCAGATCTTCCACTTCCTTGGGAAGAAAGATGATGCTATTGTGAGGGGTAGATATTCATATGAAGAACCCGCTGTGAATATTAACAAAATCAACCTACTCCCATTTGCCAGAAATATCAATGTCGACATTGGAAATGTGGGTGTTGCAATCCAAGGTGGTAACCGTTGGTCTCCCGGTGGCATCGCTCCCCAGCTTCAAGCCCACAGAGATGGAGATGCCGTCAACCTTCAGTTCAAAGGAGCCATCATCCTTCCTGGCAGGAGACACAATATAACAGAAGCATTCCCAAAAATCTCACTCTCTTGAGAGATGTTGAAGCCACCAGCCTAAGGCTGGGCTGAAGCAGATATTCCTACAACTCACTTCCTCCTTGTGTCACCTCCTACTGCTCAAACTGATAGTACCACTTTTGACCACAGGGTGCGACCTTTGAGGACTTCAACAGTCATATAAAGGCCAATATCTATTTATTTGTTAAATTGATATGCCACTATCCAGAGTGACTATAGGAGGCTTACAATGGCAAAAAGCAAAAGTATAAAAGCATTAAAATTAACAGCAATTCAATAAAGGTAAAAAGCAAGGTGGGTTTTTTGTCTCTCACTCTACGAAACAACTCCTCTAACTCATTCAACTCACTCAACCAACCAACCAACCAAGTCATTCAACCAACTCTACTAACCAACTCATCCAACTCACTTAACTAACCAACTAACCAACTCATCCAACCAACTAATCCACTTATGCAACTCAACCCACCAACCAACTCATTCAACCCACTCTACTAAACAACTCATCCAACTCACTTAACCAACCAACCAACTCATTCAACCCACTCTACTAAACAACTCATCCAACTCACTTAACCAACCGACTAACCAACTCATCCAACTCAACTAACTAATCAACTTATGCAACTCAACCCACCAACCAACTCATTCAACCCACTCTACTAAACAACTCATCCATCTCGCTTAATCAACCAATCAATCAACTCATTCAACTTACTCAACCAACCAACTCATCCAACTCACTTAACCAATCAATCAACCAACCAACCAACTCACTCAACCAACCAACCATCTCATCCAACTCAACCAACTAACCTATTCGTTCAATTCACTCAATCAACCAAAGGCTCCTACCAATATTGAATGAGCCCTCTGGAGAACTGAAGAACTACATCTCAAGATTTCTTCTGGACTTGGTCCCACCTGGAGAGGCAAGTCCTTGATCATGTGCTGACTTCATCCCATGCTATACATGAGGCTGATTTTCCAGATGTTGCAGAGGTTCAACTGGTAAATAATTAATTTGCCCAGTTGCCTGGAAGGGGCATTGGGGATCCCAAGCTCATAGAAGCAATGTGTGAGTCTTTCTGAACCAACAGAAAAAGTTTGTGTTCTACTTTCATTTACATAAAGGCAGATAAAATTGTTCTAAAGTGTGTAGATTCCTGATACCGGACAATGGCTGCCTGAGCTAAACCACAAGGTTGTGAGGTCCATGTGATGTCCAAGAAGCCAGCCATGGCGGCCCCAGAATGAACTTTCTGTTTTGAGATGGAGTTGCAGTTATTTCTGCCATGAAGCAAGAGGGATTAATGGCCTTCTAGCACTTAGCCAATTTCAGAAGCAACTACGAAGATATGGAAAGGGAAGGACCAGTGAGACTCACAGCCAACGTTTCTTCAGCTCCCAATGGCCGGTCATTTCAGCCAAAGCATTGCTGATGGAGACCCTGAGGCCCTGGCCCGGCATGGGCTCAATTGTTGAGTGGAACAGCTCGAACCTACGAATGTTCAGACTGCAACAAGGATAGAGAAGAGAAAAAGCTTTTGAGTTTAGTGTCTGGGCTCAATTTTGCCCTCAGTATGTCCAAAACCAGGTCCATTAAAGATCCAGTTACAAGCAGACAATTTGCTAAATTTTGTTAGGTGTCAATCAGTGGTGAAATGTAAAATTCGTTGCTACCGGTTCTGTGGGCGTGGCTTGGTGGTGGTGGGTAATATGACTGAGTGGGCGTGGCCAACTTTTTTTTTTTTTATATTAAAACCATTTTTTCTACAACCTCTTCGGCTGAAGAGGTTGTAAAAAAATGCTTTTAAAGCCTCTGATGATCCCAGATGAGCCGTGCGATCATCAGAGGCTTTTTTTTTTTACTTTTAAAAGCATTTTTTCAGCCAAAGAGGTTGTAGAAAAATGCTTTTAAAAATTAAAAAAAAGCCTCTGATGATTGCGCGGCTCAGCTGGGCATTGGGGGTGGGCAGGAATTTTTGCTACCGGTTCTCCGAACCCCCCACCTCCATTGCTACCGGATCGGGTGATCCGGTCCGAACCGGGAGCATTTCACCCCTGGTGTCGATGTCAGAATCTCTGTATGCATACAATTCGTTAGATTTATTCTTCAAAACGAAGTGCAAAACCAGAAATTGGAGTAATCCATCAAGTTGACCAAGATCAAGAACTTCAAATTGACCAAGAGGTTTTATTTCTCAAGGAATCTTCTTCAAGGAAGCCCAAGCAGGACTCACTGTGGGGCTCTGGGCTGGGGGATTGCAAGTGGTCTTTGATTTATGACCGCAACTGACCTCAAAAATTCTGTTGTTAAGTGAGTTTGCCCCATTTTATGGCCTTTCTTGCTACAGTTGTTAAGTGAGTCATCGCAGTTGTTAAGTTAGTAACACAGATGTCCCAAAGGCGCTTTTTTCAGGAGGCAACTGGACTTTCTTGTTTTTTCTTTGAAGTAGTTTCGCTTCCATTTCCAAGAAGCTTCTTCAGCTCTGACTGGATGGTGGCGGATGGAAGGATTTATATTCCTTGCAGACTGTTGGTCATTTGCCTCCTTTTAGAAGGCCGTTGAGGCCACTTGGAGGTTTCTCTGTGTCCTCAGGGTCACCTGAGTGGTGGAAATGGGTGTGGAGCCTTCTATAGCCTTCTCCAGACCCATTTGCATGAAAACATCTGCAGAAAACATCCTGCAGCCAAGAAGGCTCCACACCCATTTGCACCACTCAGGTGACCCTGACGACACAGAGAAACCTCCAAGTGGCCTCAGCGACCTTCTAAAAGGATGCAAATGACCAACAGTCTGCAAGGAATATAAATCCTTCCCTTCCCCACCATCCAGTCAGAGCTGAAGAAGCTGTTACCCCATTTGGAAGCTCTGAGAGATTCACCTGGACACCCCAAGTCTTAAAAGAGGAAGTCAAGAAAAGTAGCCTCACCTGTAGAACCTGTAGTTGACATTTCCAATAATTTTCACTCTGTAGGTGCCAGAGAATTCGGGCAGAATGATCGCAGGCAAGTCCTTCCGCAAGGTTGCGACTCCCTCTTGGCATGCTGAAACAAAGTGGACAACTTGTGGGCTGGCTTTTTTTTTTTTTTTACTCCTTTATCACTTCCTCATTCTTTTTTTTTAAAGATGAAGTGCAAAAAAAAATTGTCATATTTGTGAGGTCCTGGGTGCTCTCAGAACTTGGTGGTTTTCTTGCAGATGTTTTATGACCCAACTAGGGAGCACCATCAGTGCTAGAAGGGAGAATTTCTCTGCCTTTCACCAGCACTGATGATGTTCTCTTGTTGGGTCATGAAATGCTTGCAAGAAAACCACCAGCTCAGAGAGCACCAAGGACCCCACAGTCCTCCTCCTCCTCTACCTCTTCCTCTTCCTCTTCCTCCTCCTCCTCCTCCTCTTCCTCTTCCTCCTCCTCTCTCCAAACCCCACTCCCTTCTACCACTGATGATGTTACCTAGTTGGGTGATGAAACATCTTCAAGAAAACCACCAAGAACCCCAAAGTCGTTGTTGTTGTTGTTGTTGTTGTCCTCCTCCTCCTCCTCCTCCTCCTCCTCCTCCTCCTCCTCTTCTTCTTTTTTTTAAAATTTGATTTATATGCCACCCTTCTCCGGAGACTCAGGGCGGATTACAAGGCGCTAAGCAATAGCCTTCATCCTTTTGTATATTTATACAAAGTCAGTTTATTGCCCCCACAAACTGGGTCCTCATTTAACCTACCTTAGAAAGGATGGAAGGCTGAGTCAACCTTGAGCCTGGTGAGATTCGAACTTACTAATTGCAGACAGCTGGAGTTAAATTACAATGCATTAGTCTGCTGAGCTATCCAGGCTCTTTTTAATTATTCCGTAAAAACAAGCCACTTTTCCTCAGATTCCATGAGGTTTAGAACACAGAATAGCAGTTGGGAGGGACCTCAGAGGTCTACTAGTCCAACCCCCTGCCCATGGCAAGAGATCCTACACCATTCCAGACAAATGGCTGCAACAGGAGGGTCACTTTTGGGTCACCCCTTCTGTTCTCCTTGCACCCCACTCATTGTCCGATGGTTGGCTGTGGGGCAGAGCGGGCTCCAGGGTGGAAATAACAGCTGGGTACCTACCATAATCCAATCCTTTCCTGGTGATTCTGCCTGCAAATCCTGGGTTTACGCCCTCCGATGCGGGCACTAAGCAGCCCAGCCAGAACACCAGAAGGCTGACCCTACGCATCTTCACCCCTCCAAACTCCTGGAGACCTTCTGCTCAGACCAGGTTGGGTGTCTGCAGACCCTGCCGCTGGGTGCATCTAGTGCAGAGAAAGAGGAAGCAAAAAATGAGCTTTGAGAAGAAACAGGAAGCTGCCCTCTCGTTCCGGAAAGAGGCTTTTCCCTGCCTGACCCGTTTGCAGCCTAGATTAGGAGTGGGATTTTTCCCCAGAGGCTCTACAGATGGTGACAATGTCCAGTTGCTGCTTGGACGTTGCAGTCTTGTGACTCACCACAGAGATTATGGCTTTGATGCTCAGGTCACTTGGGTGACGTCGGTTGGATAGAAAGCAAACATCCGAGCATTGTTTAGAATAGAATAGAATAGTACAGAATAGAATAGAATAGAATAGAATAGAATAGAATAGAATAGAATAGAATAGAATAGAATAGAATAGAATAGAATAGAATAGAATAGAATAGAATAGAATAGAACAGAAATTAGAATGGAATGGAATAGAATAGAATAGAATAGAATAGAATAGAATAGAATAGAATAGAATAGAATAGAATAGAATAGAATAGAATAGAATAGAATAGAACAGAAATTAGAATAGAATAGAATAGAATAGAATAGAATAGAATAGAATAGAATAGAATAGAATAGAATAGAATAGAATAGAATAGAATAGAATTCTTTATTGGCCAAGTGTGATTGGACACACAAGGAATTTGTCTTGGTACATACGCTCTCAGTGTACATAAAAAGACAAGATACGTTCGTCAAGAATTATAAGGTACAACACTTAATGATAGTCATAGGGTACAAATAAGAATAGAATAGAATAGAATAGAATAGAATAGAATAGAATAGAATAGAATAGAGCTGGAAGGGACCTTGGAGGTCTTCTAGTCCAACCCCCTGCCCAGGCAGGAAACCCTACACCACTTCAGACAAATGGTTATCCAAAATCTTCTTAAAAGTGTTGGAGCATTCACAACTTCTGGAGGCAAGTTGTTCCACTGATTAATTGTTCTCACTGTCAGGAAGTTTCTCCTTAGTTCTAAGTTGCTTCTCTCCTTGATGAGTTTCCACCCATTGCTTCTTGTCCTGTCCTCAGGTGCTTTGGAGAATAGGCTGACTCCCTCTTCTTTGTGGCAGCCCCTGAGATATTGGAAGACTGCTCCCATGTCTCCCCTTAGTCCTTATCATTAAACTAGACATACCCAGTTCCTGCAACCGTTCTTTTTATGTTTTAGCCTCCAGTCCCCTAATCCTCTTTGTTGCTCTTCTCTGCACTCTTTCCAGAGTCTCCACATCTTTTTTACATCGTGGCGACCAAAACTGGATGCAGGATTCCAAGTGTGGCCTTCCCAAGGCCTTGTAAAGTGGTACTAACACTTCATGTGATCTTGATCATTGTAAAGGGATCATTGTAAAAGATTGCCAGTAAAATATAGAATAACCGAGTTGGAAGGGACCTTGGAGGTCTTCTATTCCAACCCCCTGCTCGAGCAGGAGAACCTTACCATTTCAGCCAAATGGCTCTCCATTCTTTTCTTTAAAACTCCAGTGTTGAAGCACCCACAACGTCTGAAGGCAAACCCTTCCACTGGCCAATTCTTCACTATTAGGAAATTCCTATTTAGTTCCTAGCAATATTTCACAAGAGGACTACACCAATATCCAGAGTTTCATCAATACCAATCCTTCACGAGAGGACCGACACTGAAGATCCTGTCTGGATCCCATTTATTTCTTGCTTCTCCGGGACTTTTAAGTACAAAGATGGGAACACCCATCCAATGAACCATTTTCCTGAAATGGCCTAGCTAGGGTCTCCTGCTTGGGCAGGGGAGGGGGTTGGACTAGAAGACCTCCCAGGTCCCTCCCACCACTTCTGTTCTTCTTTTTGGAGAGAGGCCGGGTGGTGTTGCACAAGACCGCCTGACCCAAAGCTTCTGAGAGGGAGAACATTGCAGAAGGATTATCCAAAGCTTAGCTTTTCTGCAAGAGGGAATTGCAAAACCTGCTTCCAGCTGACTTGAAGAAAAGGAAAAAAGAAAGTTCATCTCGGATAAAGACTTTGATGATCCTCCTTTTGAGAAAAGGAGGGGAGTCCGTGGGGTGCAGAGGAGGGTCAGAGCTGACAGGCCAGCTCAGGGGTCGGCAACCTTAAACACTCAAAAAGCCATTTGGAATCGTTTCCCACAGAAAAGAAAACACCGGGAGCCACAAAAACCCTTTTGACATATAAAATGAAGATAGCATTGCATATATCACTTTCTACCTTTATGCTATGTATTAAAAAAAAGCTATCGTGTGCTGCATTTATGAAATCAATGACCTGCTACAGAGAAAACACATTTTTATTTCTGCATGCAGTTGTAAAAACATTTTGAACTCCGAAAAAAAAAAGATGGGCCGAAAAGCTCAATAAATCATATGCTGGCAGGTGTCACACATGGGTGGTTGTGATGCATATTTTGAGCGACAGGGAGCCGCAGCAGAGGGGTCAAAGAGCCACATGCGGCTCCAGAGCTGTGGGTTGCAGACCCCTGGGCTAGCTAGAAGAAACAGGAAGTCCCAGAGAGCTTCTCCCTGGCAGGAAATGGTTGCTGGCCCAGATTGCAAAGGGGTTCCCCCTTTTTAAAGCTCTTTCACCCAGCTCAGCTTTCCTGCTCGTGTGTCTTTGTGTGTGTGTGTGTGTGTGTGTGTGTGTGAGAGAGAGAGAGAGAGAGAGAGAGAGAGAGAGAGAGAGAGAGAGAGAGAGAGAGCACAGTTCTTACCAGCTTTTGATATGTAGATCTGTTTGTGTTATCTTGCATAGAGTTTCTCCGCTTGCATTGGCAACCATCCGAAGGGTTGGGAGAAGAAGCTTTTGCAGAACAGGCTAAACTTAGTTAGAAGAATGAATCTGGGGAGTTAATCTGGGGAGTAGCTTGACCTGTTCTGGAAATCCAGGCTCTTTGGTTTATGTTTCACTGTTGTCTAGCAATCCAGCAAATGTGCAACTCAGGGTAAATTTGTCGTGTAAACACAGTTACTAAGTGATCCATCCATCCTTTCCTTTCCTTTCCTTTCCTTTCCTTTCCTTTCCTTTCCTTTCCTTTCCTTTCCTTTCCTTTCCTTTCCTTTCCTTTCCTTTCCTTTCCTTACCTTACCTTCTTTCCTTCCAATCTTCCTCTCCCTCTCTCTTTCTTTCTCTTCCACACCCCTCCTTCCTTCTTTCCTTTCTTTCTTTCCTTCCTTTCTTTCTCTTTTTCTTTTTCTTCCTCTTTCTTTCTTTCTCTCTTCCACACCCCTCCCCCTCCTTCCTTTTTCTTCCTTCCTTCCTTTCTTTTTCTTTCTTTCTCTTCCCTCCTTTCCTTTTTTCTCCCCCTCCCTCTTCTTTCTTTCTTTCTTTCTGTTGCAATATTTTCAGAATCAGACTCAATAAGAATGATAAGAGTTAGAGATTTAAATATATTTCTCTTTAATTATAATAGGCATTCTATATTCACTGAATATTCACAGATAGAAGCGACGAAAATGGCGAAGGTGGCTCCTTATATATACAAAGGGTGGAGCCAGAAGTGGGAGTGGTGAATTATGAATACATTAAGAGTCAAAGAATAAGTTAACCCCTGATAACCCATATATACATTATTTACACATTAGGGAATAAGGCATTTACATCTGACAAATCCCCCTCTAAATGCCGGTTCGCTATACAACACCAGTTACATTCAGATTCAGGACAATATAAGACATACAATTTGGAAGTTAAGTATTTGTGCTGTTTAGAAGGTAAAGGCTTCGTCAATATGTCTGCTAATTGTTCAGAGGTATCGCAATGTACTGCTTTGATAAATCCATCTTGAGACAATTGTCTCACATGTTTAAATTTTATATCTATATGCCTGGATCTTTGTCCAATGGCATCGGATCTAGATATTTCAATGGCTGCTTTATTGTCTTCATGCATAACAAAAGGCAGAGCAGGTTTTTTCCAAACATCTGAAATTAAATCATTAAACCATACAAGATTATTTGCAGCTTTGGATAAACAAACATATTCCGCTTCTGTGGTTGAAGTGGCTACCAGTTCTTGTTTACCAGTGTACCAGTAAACTGGACAGTCATTTAATAGAAAAATATAACCAGAAGTACTTTTTCTGCATGATACATCTCCAGCCCAATCTGCATCTGCGTAACATGTAAGTTTTGGTTCTTTATTATTACTAGGTTCTAATACTAGACAAAAGTCTAATGTACTTTTCAGATATCTTAAAATTCTTTTGACAGCTTCCCAGTGATACATAGTTGGTTTGCTAACGTGCCTTGACAATAAATTGAGTGGTAATGCAATATCTGGCCTAGTCCAATTAGATATATAAAGAAGTGAACCTATGACTGATCTATAAAATGTATTATCCTTGAATTCAGGGGAAGATTCATCATTATTTCTAAGGAAATCAGTTTGCATAGGAGTGTCACAGGGTTTGGCATCGTTCAAATTGCATTTGTTTAGTAATTCGATAATTTTATCTTTCTGAGTAAGTTTGAATCCCCTTCTAGTTTTGTTAATTTGTACACCAAGGTATTTGTTTACTTTACCTAGAGATTTCAACGAGAAATGTTCATTTAGCTTGTTTACAAAGACTTCTCTTCTCTCCTTGTTTTTTCCTATATATAAAATATCATCTACATAAATCAATACAAATTCAATGTAATCATCACTTTTTTTGACAAAGAAACAATTATCAGCAGTGGTAGCGTTGAAATCCATGGTCTTAAGTACTTTTACCAAGCAATCGTACCATCTTTTGCCAGATTGCTTTAGTCCGTATAAACTCTTGTTCAATAGCCAAATTTCATCTTTATTAGTGTATTGACTGTGAGGTGCTCTTACATATATTTCCTTATCTAGTTTTGCGTGTAGATACGCAGTCTGTATGTCATATTGGAATACATCAAGATTGAGTGCAGATGCTACTACTAGGGCTGTTTTAACACTCTCAGTTCTTACTGTGGGGGAGTACGTGTCAGTATAGTCCTCTGGATATTTTTGTGCATAACCTTGTGCAACCAATCTAGCTTTGTATAGAGTATTGCCTTCTTCTAGGTTCTTAATTTTATAAATCCACCTGGTACCAATAATTGTCTTATCTCTAGGTGCAATCGCAGGTGTGAATACATTTAATCCTTGCAAACTCTCCATCTCTTTTTTCATAGCTAGTTCCCATTTTTCTTTTTCTTCACGAGGGAGTTTTAATACTTCCTCATATGTATTAGGTGTTATTTGTTCACCATTCATATGCATTATGTAATCTCTGTATTTATTTGGTATTTGATTTCTGTTGTTCCTAATAGCTCTTTCAGGTTTGCTATGGTTGTCATGTAAATATCTTGCTTCCTTTTTTGTTAATGTGTCTGTCTTTATTTTGTGTTGACTATTTGTCCATGTTTTGGTTTTGTTTTTGTTTCTGTTAATATTTTGGTTTTCCATTGTCCTTTCCTCACGAGATTTTGTATCTTTGCATTTATTTGGAAATATTTCATTAAGATGTAATTTAGACCAGTTGGCCTGTTCATGGAACACAGCTGTTCTGGAAACTATAAATTTGTTATTATTATCAATGAATCTGTACCCTTTGGTGCCAGTTTCATATCCCATAAATCTTAGTCTTCTGGATACGTTTTCTCCCTTTCTTCTCAACTGTTTAGGTATGTGTACGTCTGCAGTGACTCCAAATATGTGCATGTGTGCTAATTTTGGTTTCCTATTATACATCACCTCATATGGTGTCTTATTCACAATACTGGACCAGGTTCTATTTTGAGTGTAATTTGAATAATGTAAGGCTTCTGACCAAAATTGCTTGCCTAAGCCAGCATCCTCTAAAGTGCACCTAATCATGGTTTGTAGTGTGGAATTCTTTCTTTCTGCAATCCCGTTCTGGAACGCAGAAAAAGGACTAGACGTGTAATGTAGCATTCCTCTATCTTTTAACCACTGGGAGAATTCTTTAGACATGAATTCACATCCCCTATCTGTCATAATTTGTTTTATTCTGATATTGTGTTGAGTTTCTATGCGTTTGTAAAATTCCTTAAATTTTTGAAAGGTTTCATCCTTATGTTTTAATGTGTAAACAAAACCATATCGACTGTAATCGTCTACTATCGTTAGGAAGTAACGTTTTCTATAAGTGATTGATGGAGTTAATGGGCCAACTAAGTCCATGTGTACTAAGTCAAAAATTTTGTTAGTTGATCTGGTGGATTTTTTTGGCCTGGGACTAGTTTTTAGTTTAGTAGATTTACATACTGAGCATTCCAAATAATTTTCACAATTTTTTATTTTGACACCTTCTGCGTGTTCAGTCATTTTTTGTACTACAGGAAAACTTGCATGTCCTAACTTCCTATGTAAGATGTGAGCACACTCATCATGAATTGGTTTACCTATTTTTGGTTTCTTTTCAATATGTGTATCTGTGTGATCATGAGATATTTTACATTCATCATTGTCACTGTTACTAACATTTTCATCATCTGCCTCAATACAATCTTCCATATTTGAATCAATGTTATGTAACCATCTTTCTTTTGTTATCAGATAGGGTAGACCTCCTTTAATCATCACAGTGCCTACATTGGTTTTATTTTTCTCTAAAGTGGCTTTTCCCTTTGAGAAAACTATATTGATGTCAGAATCTCTGCTTAGTTTTATGGCACTTAGTATGTTATGAGGTATTTCTGGTATTAACAATACCCCCTCTATTTTTCCTAGACCAGGCAAGGTCACATTCCCTTTGCCTAATACTTGAACCTTTTCTTGATTAGCTACTTTTATTACAAATTTGTCTTCAGTAAATGAAGACAATATATTTTTGTTGTTAGTGGTGTGATTAGTTGCCCCAGAATCAATAAGCCAATTATTGTTCTCATCTTGTTGCGCTTTTATGCTGTCTTGTTTATTTAGTCCATTCAGTGAACCAGATTTTCTCTCTTTTGAATTTTCTCTGCCCCCTCTACTTTCTCTGTAATTTGGTGGGCTTCTATATTTATGCCTATCTGTGGAAGATTGTCTATAATTGTATTTATTTCTATATTCTGGCCTATGTCTTTCCTTTGAAATTTTGGGACAATCTCTTCTATTGTGTTCCCTGGACCCACAATTGTGGCATTTAAAAGTTTCATTGTATTTCTCTTGGAAAGCTACCTTCCTAAAAGATTTGTGTTCTGTGTGATTGCTAGAACGATTTTTTCTTGAATTGTCTTCTGCTATTAATTTGTTAGATAGACTTTCTATGGATAAATATCCTAGATTGATGGTGTCTAAGTGTGACATAAAACTATCCCATGATGAATCAAGTGAGTTGATAATAACACTTTTCATTGTTTGATCTGAAATCACTTCCCCCCTCAAATGCAGCTCAGCTCTTATTTTGTTTAAAGATATTAAATGCTCACTTATGGAAACCCCTGGTTTTACTCTGGAAGAAAAGAAGTCCTTAGATATTCTTGTGGTGGTAGCTACGCTATCACTGTGAAACAAACTAAACATGCATTGAATTATTTCTGAAACAGTTAGATTTGGTTTGATGCTATGGTACATTGCAGGAGATACGCTAGATATTATTAAGAAGAATGCTTTATGGTGTAAACAATCTATTTTTAAAGTCCAAGGTCTTCTTGGGGGACTAGTGATAAAAAATAGTAAATTTTCTTTCATAAAGACAACCTGGAGCTGTTGGTACCATTCTTGCAAATTAATGCCATCAACTCTAAGTTTTGGGAAGTCACTGGGTAAGTTTCCTACATTATTCTGTCCATTACTTACAACCTGAGGTAGTCCGTGGTCTCGCAAGTGTAGGAAATTGCAAAACGGCATGGGGATGCTCGCAACGAGTCTGCGCGGTTCTCTGGCCAGTTCAAGTCTTTCCGGACCGTCTACGTAGTTTCGCACATGCGCGTCGCTCACTTCTTCTCTGGCGTCGTCGTGGAAGGTTCTCTTCATTGTAGCTCGCTCGCTCCGCTCCTCTTCAGACGAGTCGGTCTCTGGCTCAATCTTAGGAGTTCTGATGGCGGCGGCTGCTCTTCTCTTTCTTTTGGGTGCGTTGGCACTTGCTTCGGTCTGCGGTGTAGGGCGGAATCGGCATGGCTCTCTAGGCTCGGGCGTCGTCGCCTTCGAAGTCAGGATGGGAGCGTGCAGGTCTTGAATTATCGGCTTGTTCACTTGCTTCTTAGTTGATGCTTTGGAAATTTTTAATTTTGGCCCAAAAGCAGCAAAAAGCGTCTTCATTGCTGACTTTACTTGGGATTTCGTTAAGTCTTCGTCACTTTCTGATTCTGGCTCTTCTGAAGAGTTTGAATCCTCCTTTTCACTTTCGTTGTCTGACAATGTTTTTCGCGCCAGAAATTTTGAACTGAGCATTTTGATTGGTTCTGCTTCGCTCATTTCGGAGGCTTGTTGAAACCAAGATGGCTGCCATTCAAAATTTCGCGCGGGATCACCTTTTTTCTTTTTCATAACGACTTTCTCTGTAGTCATATCACTCACGGTTTTTTGGTCTTTGGGCTTCTCTTTAGCGATGTTTTTCTCTCTCGCTGCTCCGCTGTTCTTTAGCATTTCTTGGAGGTTCGCGATGAGTCTTTCATCACTCTTCTGGCTTTTTAATAGCTTCAATATCTCTGACCTGAGTTCGTTATTTTCTATTTCAATTTCCTCCTGGTCATCATTTTCGTTTATTAATTCTTCTTCTTCAGTGGTGTATTCTTCGGATTCTCTCGAAATCGCGTTTGTGGATTCGTTGATTATTTCTTGTTCAGTTTCTATTTCTTTGCTGTAGGCCCTGGTGTTGGGCCTATCTTTCTTAGACATTTTTATTTATTTATTGAGTCAATTAACCATCCTCTGCTACCAGCTTGTTGCAATATTTTCAGAATCAGACTCAATAAGAATGATAAGAGTTAGAGATTTAAATATATTTCTCTTTAATTATAATAGGCATTCTATATTCACTGAATATTCACAGATAGAAGCGACGAAAATGGCGAAGGTGGCTCCTTATATATACAGTGGGTGGAGCTATAAGAGGGAGTGGTGAATTATGAATACATTAAGAGTCAAAGAATAAGTTAACCCCTGATAACCCATATATACATTATTTACACATTAGGGAATAAGGCATTTACATCTGACACTTTCTTTCTTTCTTTCTTTCTTTCTTTCTTTCTTTCTTTCTTTCTTTCTTTCTTTCTTTCTTTCTTTCTTTCTTTCTTTCTTTCTTTCTTTCTTTCTTTCTTTCTTCTTTCTTTCTTTCTCTTTCTTTCTTTCTTTCCATTTTTCTTCCAAAGCACCCCAAAACAGAGCAGCCCCTATAGGAAGGGCAAAACCCCCCAGCATTTTAGAGATGCAGAGTTCGGCTGTTCCTGAAAGCCATCACAGTTGGACAAAGACCTCACTCTGGCTCAAGAGAAGAGCTCGGTTTAAACTCTGGGGGAAAGGAAAAGGTTTCTCTCTCTTGAGAGAGCCAGCCAGTCTCCCTCCTTCCCTGTCGGCCTCACAGGGACAAAGGTGGCATCTCCTTCAGC
Source organism: Pantherophis vulpinus (assembly GCA_037215915.1). Taxonomy (NCBI): domain Eukaryota; kingdom Metazoa; phylum Chordata; class Lepidosauria; order Squamata; family Colubridae; genus Pantherophis; species Pantherophis vulpinus. The sequence continues at coordinate 1,717,467 of JAXLNS010000003.1, forward strand.
AACCGTCTAAACGCTCTTTGTCAGCTGGATTCCTCCAGGGTTCTTGGCTCCTTCGGTTCCCCAAAGACCGGATGTCCAAAGAACGAGGACTGGCTTCCAGGATGACCCAATTCTTCTCCGCTCCGGTCCTCTGCCATGCCAGCTGGGTGCAATCACCAAACTGGAGGTGCAGCTCCCAGACCTGGCATCACTTCTCAGGAAAAACGCAGGGGGAGCGTGGAGGAAGGATCCAATTCCATAGGTCCATGATAGTGAACCTATGGCATGCGTGCCAGAGGTGGCACGCAGCCCCCTCTCTGATAGCATGCGAGCCGTCACCCCAGTTCAGCTCTGCCGTGCATGTGCGCGCACCTCCCACCAGCGAGCAAGTCTTCGTATCTTTGCCGCGCATGCATGGGTGGGGTGGGGTGTGTGCATGGGGGCCACATGCGCATGTGGGGGGTGTAGGCGGGGGGGCCATGCATGCATGTGCAGGGGTGGGGCGCATGCAGGGATCCATGTGCACATGCGCAGGTGGTGGTGGGCTTGCGGGGGGCCACATATGCAAGCGTGGGGACCGTGCACGCATTGCATTTTGGGGGTTCAGGCGTGCATTTGCACACACTTTGGGCAGTCAGTTCGGAAAAGGTTAGCCATCACTGCCATAGGACCTCTAAGCGTGTTGGGCAAATCTCCTGTCGAACTCGAAATTGACGTACGTGTAGCCATTTTAGTTAGCTTCGTATTATACTCATTTATTCCTTTTCTTTCTCTCTATTTTGTAAGGTGTTTTTTTTTCCTCGGGCTCGCCACATTCTTAAGGTTGGGAGGAGAGAATAGATAGTGAGGATTGTTTTGGCTAGGTGACATTCTTTCCCATGGGAATGGAGGCTGCCCCTTCCAAGAGCTGAAGGTGGAGGTTTTTTTTTTTTTTTTTAATTTTGATTTATATGCCGCCCTTCTCCGGAGAGTCAGGGCGGCTTACAATGCGTTAAGCAATAGCCTTCATCCTTTTGTATATTTTATACAAAGTCAGCTTATTGCCCCCACAATCCGGGTCCTCATTTTACCCACCTTAGAAAGGATGGAAGGCTGAGTCGACCTTGAGCCTTGGTGAGATTTGAACCTGCAGTAATTGCAGGCAGCTGGTCTTAATAACAGTGCTTTGGTCTGCTGCGCTACCAGGGCTCCTATCTTCCTCCTCCTCCTCCTCCCCCTCCCCCCTCCTCCTCCTCCTCCTCTTCCTCCTCCTCCTCCTCCTTCTGCTTCCTCTTCTTCTTCTTCTTCTTCCTCCTCTTCCTCCTCCTCCTCTTCTTCTTCTTCTTTTTTTTAAAATTTGATTTATATGCCGCCCTTCTCCAGAGACTCAGGGCGGCTTACAAGGCGTTAAGCAATAGCCTTCATACTTTTGTATATTTATACAAAGTCAGCTTATTGCCCCCACAAACTGGGTCCTCAATTTACCTACCTTAGAAAGGATGGAAGGCTGAGTCAACCTTGAGCCTGGCGAGATTCGAACCTGCAGTAATTGCAGGCAGCTGGTGTTAATCACAATGCTATCAGTCTGCTGAGCCACTAGGCCCAGCAGAGTTTGATTGACATCGTTGGCAATGTGAATTTTGCTTTTACTGGGGAATGTGACTTTTGTGGGATGTTTCTAATTTTCAATATTGTAGGAAGTTGGAAGTCCTAGAAGAATGAAATATTTTAGGAAATATTAAAAAAGGCAGAATATTATATTTCTCTGAATGAGAAATGGAGAAACATCTTTTAAGGACAAAGCAGCTTTCTGCCTCCCCCAAACACACCTTTGTTAATGGGCCATTAAGGCTTCAGCCAAGCTCACTCATTCCCCCCACCTTTGTCAATGGACCATCATCTGCAACACAATAGGACCCATCTAGCATCAGAAACTCCCCACATGACACCTGGGAAGATTTCATCAGCCAGCAAGACTGGCTAAGACCCCCACCCCCTGGGAGTCTGACAACTAATCAGGATATTCTTCCTGTGCCCCAGAAAGTTCAGAGCTCAGAGAGGGCATAAAACTTGAGGACTCACTGCGTCTCGTCCCCTTTTCTGTTCAGGAACTCAAACCATGTGATCCTGTCCACCATTAAACCATCTTTCCAAGCAGTCTCCATGTTTCCAGTGTCTTTTTCCCCACTGAACCCAGATGGACATTTCTTCCAACAATATTAGGTGGTGTAATTCCGGTTTGCATCAGATCCAAAATTACAAAAGTCTTCGCCAATTCGATGCCTACCCAAATAAAAAAAGAAATTTGTTTGGGAAGATGGACTTTGCGTGTTTCTTGTTCGAATGGGTTTCATCCCTTGGAAACCTGACATCTCCATCACTGCAGTTTTTTAAGGAAAAAGATTGGATCACCATTTGTCTGGGATGCTCTAAAGACTCCGGTCTTGGGCAAGAGGTTGGACTAGAGCAGAGGTCTCCAACCTTGGCAACTTTAAGACTTGTGGAATTCTGGGAGTTGAAGTCCACAAGTCTTAAAGTTGCCAAAGTTTTAATTTAATTTAATTTAATTTAATTTCCAATTTATATACCGCCCTTCTCCCTGAGGACTCAGGGCGGTGTACAGCCAAGATAAAAAACATAGAATACAAATATTAAAACATTTAAAAATATATATAAATTTTGGCCCAAAAATTAAGAATCACAGACTAATTAAAAGAATTTAAAAATTTTAAAAATTTCTTCTTAAGCCAACCCGGCTTGCTGAAAAAGATAGGTTTTCAGGGAACGACGGAAGGCATTGAGGTCCTGGATTCTTCTTATCTCCGGGGGCAACTGATTCCAGAGGGTGGGAGCCCCCACAGAGAAGGCCCTCCCCCTAGTTGGAGACTCCTGGACTAGAAGACTCTGAGGTCCCTTCCAGCCCCATCATCCCATGACTCTATCATTTATTTATCATTTATTTATTAATTCAATTTGTATGCCGCCCCTCTCCACCCTTTCTATACCACTGTGGGTATGGCCAGGGGATAATTCCTTCAATGCAGCCTGTTGGTTGAAACATCTCCTCCCTCTAAAGCAGGGGTGGGTTCTAAATTTTTTTACTACCGGTTCTGTGGGCGTGGCTTATTTTGTGGGTGTGGCTTGGAGGTCATGTGACTAGGTGGGCGTGGCTAGCTGGTCAGAGTCATTTCTGGAAGGTCCTCGCACTTACAACCAGTCCTCGCACTTACGACCCGACTCATTTGTTTGCTTTTAACACTGATCAGCTGTAGGGCGGCCCTTTGAAGCCCCGCGGCAAGAGTTTAAACAGTTTTTTTCCCTCTAGTCATCAGCTGGGACTCAGGAGACAGCAATAGATTGGGGGTGGGGCCAAATAAAAGGTAAGAATAACGTGGGGGTGGGGGTGGGGGGTGAGAACCGGTTCGGTGACATCATATCGTCATCGCTACCGGCTCGGCCGAACCGGACCGAACCGGGAGGAACCCACCACTGCTCTAAAGCCCCTATCAAACCTCGTTTCTTTCATTTTTGGGAAAGAAGGTCTCAAAAAAGCCAAGATAGTAATAACCTCCCCTTGTTCAAAGCACAAGACTTTGGGGTGGGGGTGGAGGCAGTGGGGGTTGACTGCACAACTGTAGCAACTAGTTTCATTTTGGGGATACTGCTGCTGGGGTCTGCCTGCCAAAAACCCTAAAGTTTTGATGAAACGTAGCTTTAACCGGGATATTAAATTCTGAAAGTAATTCACATGTTTGTCCCAACAGTGGAACCTGAATCTGCCGGAGAGCGACTGGAGGGGCTTGCAGCTTGGATTCTGGGGGTCATCTGAAGGATACCAGTTTGGGGAAGGCTGGGGTGAAACAGAAGAGAATATTTGTAGCTCAGGGTTGAACTGAGTGTGCTTGGTGGTCTCAGAGCATGGTTGTTTTCTTGCAGACGCTTCGTTATCCAACTGGGGAACATCATCAGTGCTAGAAGGAAGTAGGGTTTGCAGAGGAGGAGTGGGGGGAGATCTGTGGGGTCCTTGGTGCTCTCTGAGTTTTCTCGCAGATGTTTCATTACCCAACTAGGGAACATCATCAGTGCTAGAAGGGAGTGGGGGGGAGGAGGAGGAGGAGGTGGTGAAGGAAGAGGACAATTAAGTGGTCTTTGGTGCTGAGCTGGGTTGTTTTCTTGCAGACATTACATTACCCAACTAGGGAACATCATCAGTGCTAGAAGGAAGTTGGGAGGGAGGAGGAGGAGGACGACTGTGGAGTCCTTGATCCTCTCTGAGCTTGGCTGTTTTCTTGCAGACGTTTCATTACCCAACTAGGGAACATCATCAGTGCTAGAAGGAAGTTGGGTTTGGAGAGAGGAGGAGGAGGAGGAGGTTTGTGGGGTCCTTGGTGCTCTCTGAGCTTGGCTGTTTTCTTGCAGATGTTTCATGACCCAACTAGGTAACATCCTTCGAGCTATCATGAAACATCTGCAGGAAAGCACCCCAGCTCAGAGACCCCCAAGGGCCCCTCAACCCACTCCACTCACGTGTTTCCTCCCCCTGCTCTTTTCCTACTCTGGACCACCAAAGCCTGGGTCTTCTCTTTCCTCCTTTTCCCTCCCCTTCCTCCCCCGAGGACCCAAACCATGATGGGAAAAAAGCTGCCCTTCATTTTCCATCCTGCTGACGAAGTCCGAGAACGTGCAGCACTTCCAGGACTGTCAGATTGAGCAAAAGCCATGAAGGACTATTGGACTCTGTGAATAGTAACTACAAAGTAAAGAGTTGGGCCAGAATTAATGAGTCCCCAATGAATTAATTAAAAAAAAACCCTGATTGGGTGGGTTGCTTTGAAGCCGTGATTGCCCATCAGTCACAAAGGCACTTCTAGAGGTGGGGGCTGGAGAAACGGAGGCCCCTTCCCCAAAACCTCCACTGGCTCTCTTTTGTCAGGGAAGTTGGAAGGAGGCCCTTCATCCATTGTCTTCCCTCTCTCTCTGCCATCCTGCCCTTGAAGTCTCCATTCAAAGGCCAGTATAATTAATTTCGCTCATCCATCACCGAAACAAAAGAGCTGGGCCATTAGCATCCATCAAGGTTCCCATTATCTGCCCAAACCAGTGAGATGCGGACAGATCTGGCTGGCTGCAGAAGGGAGATATGGCATGGATGGAGAAGGAGGAGGCAGCCCACGTCTCTCTCGAGTAGACTTTGGGGAGAGAAACGGTGAGGTCTCATCGAGTCATTTCTCATATGCGGAGGTCTCCAATACCTGGCCTACCTGGAAGGAAATAGAAGGGAAGGGAAGGGAGTGGAGTGGAAGAGAACTCCCAGAATTCCCTAGCCAACACCCCAGAAGATAGGCTCAAGATCCAGATGGATCTCAACAGACTTGGGCCCTATCCAACAAAATGAAGAGAGAAAAGGTTTTACACTTAGCCACAGGAACAGGTACAGACAAGGTCAAACTTGGCTAATGCCAGCATGTAAGGGGGATCTTGGAGTCCCAGTGGACAATTTTTATTTTTATTAATCATATTTCTATGCCACCTACTCTCCGAGGACTCTGGGCGGCTTACACCAAAGACAGTATACTAAATAGCATATTGCCCCCAACAATCTGGGTCCTCATTTTACCCACCTCGAAAAGGATGGAAGGCTGAGTCAACCTTGAGCCGGTGAGATTTGATCCGCTGATCTGCTGAACTAGCAGTCAGCTGAAGTAGCTGCAGAACTGCACCCTAACCACTGCGCCACCTCGGCTCAATCACTTAAATATCAGCCAGGCATGTGCCGCAGCAACCAAAAAAGCCGATGGATGGATGGATGGGATGGATGGAAGGAAGGAAGGAAGGAAGGAAGGAAGGAAGGAAGGAAGGAAGGAAGGAAGGAAGGAAGGAAGGAAGGAAGGAAGGGTGGTAGTGCTGGTAGTGGTGGAGGAGGAGGAGCTCTGTTCTAAGCAGTGTTTCTCCACTTGTTAGATGCTCCATCAGTGGAGGTTTCTGGGAAGAGATTGGACAATGTCTGGAATTGTATACAGCAAAGTTCCCCAATCTTTCTGGCTTTGGGGCCCCGTGGGGGAGGGGAGGGGATGGTTCCACATTGAGGGCCCCTGACATAGAGTTTCCTGGCTGAGGAGGGGTTGGACTAGAAGACCTCTAGAGTTCCCTTCCAACCCTATTATTCTGTCTTCTTCAGTCTCAACAAGTCACTTCCCCATTCCTGACCTGAGAAAGGAGCACTGGAAGCCACAATGCTTAAGAACACACAGCACAGACTAGAGATCCTGCCAAAATCCAAGAAGAAATAACTGCTGGACAAACACATCTGTGAACCAAGTAGAAATGTTTTTCTTTCTTTTTTGGTTAAAAAAAAAAACCAATATAAAAAGAATGAGATTATAAACACATGTTCTTTTCTCATAGCGATTCCCACATCTCCCCCCCCAAAATACCCCTTTGCATTTCATTCTGCGTTTCTCCCAGGAGTGCAAAGGTTACTGAATTGGTTAAGATTCTCCCACTTGTTTCTATGCTTCACCCCTGTGAGGTAGGCCAGTCTGAACGTGACCTTAAGACACCTGGTGAGTTTCAGAGCGGTGCATTTTTCCCTCCGAATTCTAGCAATATTTCTGTAGGTGCCATCAGGACTTTATTTTAAAGCACTCTGGAAAACATCTATGGAGATTCTCCGTCTTCCAGGCCAAGGTTGTCCCAAAGGTGCCTTTTCAAAAGGCAGCTGGGGCCTTCTTCATTTTGCCTTGAAGATGTTTCGCTTCTCAAGAATCAAAGAAGCTTCCTGGATGAGAAGCAAAACCAATGCAACTTTTTAAAAAAATGTTAAGAAACTTTGGACTCAAGTCTGCAAGAATGAACAGTGATCCAGCCTTGGTATACGAGGAGGAGGAGGAGGAGGAGGAAAAGGAGAAGAAGAAGAAGAAAAGGAGAAGAGAAGGAGAAGAAAAGAAGAAGGAGGAGGAGGAGGAGAAGAAGAGGAAGAAGAAGAAGAAAGAAGAAAAGAAGGAGGAGGAGGAGAAGAAAAGGAGAAGAAAAGAAGGAGAAGGAGAAGGAGAAGAAGAGGAAGAAGAAGAAGAAAAGAAGAAGAAAGAGGAGAAGGAGAAGAAAAGGAGAAGAAAAGAAGAAGGAGTAGAAAAGAAGAAGGAGAAGGAGAAGGAGAAGGAGAAGGAGAAGGAGAAGAAGAAGAAGAAGAAGAAGAAGAAGAAGAAGAAGAAGAAGAAGAAGAGGAGGAGGAGGAGGAGGAGGAGGAGGAGGAGGAGGAGGAGGAGGAGGAGGAGGAGGAGGAGGAGGAGGAGGAGGAGGAGGAGGAGGAGAAGTCGTCATCCATTAAACCATGTCTATGGGCCAGGAAGGAGAAGAAAGAGGAGGATTGTGGGGTACTTGGTGCTCTCTGAGCTTGGTTGTTTCTTTGCTGATGTTTCATGACCCAACTAAGGAACATCATCAGTGTTAGAAAGGAGTTAGGTTTGCAGAGGGGAAGGAAGGAAGGAAGGAAGGAAGGAAGGAAGGAAGGAAGGAAGGAAGGAAGGAAGGAAGGAAGGAAGGAAGGAAGGAAGGGTGGAGGAGGAAGAGGAGGAGGAGGAGGACTGTGGGGTCCTTGATCCTCTCTGAGCTGGGTTGTTTTCTTGCAGACGTTTGATTACCTGACAAGGTACCATCATCAGTGCTAGATGGGAGTGAGGTTTGCTCTCTTTATATACACTAGTGGCTTGCCCTGTCAGAGTGAAGAAACAGAATTGGGCTTTGGGCGAAAATCCAGCTGGGATACAAAAGCACCCAAACGACCAGGAATGTTTTCAGCACCAGATCGGTTGGCCAGGAGAAGACCTAGAGATAATCCAGAGCTTCAACACCTCAAGTCTCTGGTTTTACCGGGCTTGAGTCACTGCTTGGACTGTGGTTCTCCAAGTAGAGGATCCCCAGGCCCTTCTCCTGAGCCCCACCTCCTCGCAGGCCCTGCAGTTCCATGGACCACGTGCTACTGGAGTCCACGGCATCTTCAGATGAGTTCTGAGAATCGGCATCTTCTGAAGAAAAACTCCCGTGTCTGGAGAGCTGGAAGTACTGGGCTCTCTCTCGCTTCTGGGGGCGTGGTGGACCTCTCACCAGCAGAGGGGCAGAGGAGTGGCCGGTGGGTGGCAGAGTCTCCCCGGTTCCTGGCATTGGCTCTGCTTTGGGAGAAGAGATGGAAGAACGACACAACGGAGAAGAATCCCAGGAGGACCTCTGAGGTCTTCCGGAGGGCTCCTTGCCCAGAACCTGATGGTCAAACCCACCAAATTCCAAGATGGCCCCTGGAGAAGTTTCCTTGTTGCCTCTTACACCCATGTCTGAGCTGATGCACAAGGACTCCTTTTGAGAGGAAGGGTCAACACCATCAATTCTGTCCACGGTTTCTTTGGAGAACGGCTCCAGATTCTTGGTGGTCTCCAAGACCTCACCACCATTGAGGACATCAACTGGGATTGATGAAGATGAGTTAGGAGCTGAAGGGCCTCTCTCTTCCCCACAGCCTCCTGCAGTGATTCCCTTGGCCTCCTTGAAGTTGATCAGAAGGTCTTCCAGAATTCCCTTGGCTTCTTGGCTTCGTTCCAAGGCGTCACTCCAGATCAAGCGACCCTTCTCGCTGTGCATGCTGGAAGCTTGGAGCTTCATCTGCTGGAACTTCTCCTCTGAAAAGTCCTCGGACATTCGCCGGAGAGCATCTTTGGTGTCCTGCTGGACATCCAGGGTGTTGGGTTCCTTCTCCCTGGCCTTCCACTGGGCCAGATGTTCCTTGCAGTCCAGGTGAAATGCCGTGACCTTGAAAAGACAAGAGATCAACATTCAATATTGACTCCATCAAAGACTTATTTCTTGGTTTCCACACTATGTCAACAATAAGAGTATTTTTCTTGACGGTTAAGAAGGAGAAGTTTCTTGACAGTTAAAATTAATCAGTGGAATGGGTTGCCTTCAGAAGTTGTGGGTGGAGGTTTTCAAGAAGAGATTGGACAGCCATTTGTCCAGAATGGTATCGAATAAGGATGTCCAAGTTTGGAAATTTTTTGAACTGGAACTCCCAGAATTCCCCAGCCAGCCATGAATAGGGTAGGGTAGGGCAGGAGAAGAGAGGAGAGGAGAGGAGAGGAGAGGAGAGGAGGGGAGAGGAGAGGAGAGGAGAGGAGAGGAGAGGAGAGGGCTGGAAGGAACCTTGGAGGTCTTCTAGTCCAACCCCCTGCTCAAACAGGAGACCCCATGCGATTTCACACAAATGGTTGTCCAATTTCTTCTTAAAAGTCTCCAGTGTTGGACGTCTATGGAGATTTTCAGTCATATAGGTCATGGTAGTCCCAAAAGTGGTTTTTCAAGAGGCAACTGGACTTTTTAAAGAGGCAGCTGAAGAAACTTCTTAGATGAGAAGCAAAACATCTTCAAAGAAAAACCAAGAAGTCCAGCTGCCTCTTGAAAAAGCACCTTTGGGACTCCCGACAACTTCTGAAGATAAGCCGTTCCACTGATTAATTGTTCTCTCTGTCATGAAATTCCTCCTTAATTCCAGGTTGCTTCTCTCCTTGCTTAGTTTCCACCCATTGCTTCTTGTCCTGCCTTCAGGTGCTTTGGAGAATAGCTTGGCTCCCTCTTCTCTGTGGCAGCCGCTTAAGTCCTGGAAGAAGCTATCATGTCTCCCCTGAGTCTTCTCTTTCTTAGGCTGGACATGTCTAATTGTTTTAGCCATTCATAACCATTCTTGACTGTTCTTCCACTTTATGAAGGCCGTTTCTGAGCTCACCTTGTCACAGAATCTGTAGAGGTCCAGGAAAGATTCCAGCTCTGCTCCTTTCATCTCCATGTCCATGTAGAACATGGTCAGCTTAGCTTGGAAAGCCCCCTTGGCTGCCTCAAAGGCGACCATCTCAGGAAACTTGAACCCTTGGATCTTGACAGCTTCCTTGGATAAAGAGAGGCCCCGGTTGTAGTGAACCTATGGCAGAAAGAAGACAACTCATGGTTAGCCATCTACAACAGACATGATTAGGGAACTGGAGACCAAAACATATGAAGACAAGCTGTAGTAATTGGGTATGTCTAGTCTAATGAAGAAAGGCTGAGCGCCAAAGAATGGAGGCCTTTGAACTCTGGGGCTGGAGAAGACTCCTGTGAGTCCCTTGGACTGCAAGGAGATCCAACCGGTCAGTCCTAGAGGAGATCAGCCCCTGACTGCTCTTTAGAAGGCCAGATCCTGAAGATGAAACTGAAATACTTTGGCCACCTAATGAGAAGGAAGGACTCCCTGGAGAAGAGCCGAATGTTGGGAACGATGGAGGGCAAAAGAAGAAGGGGACGGCAGAGAACGAGGTGGCTGGATGGAGTCACTGAAGCAGTCGGCGTGATCTTAAATGGACTCCACAGGATGGTAGAGGACAGGAAGGCCTGGAGGAACATTGTCCATGGGGTTGCGATGGGTTGGACACGACTTCGCAACTAACAACAAAGTCTAATGAAGAGAAGGACTATGGGACAAATGATAGCAGCCTTCTAATATTTGAGGGAAGCCACAAAGAAGAGGGGGGTCAACCTATTCTCCAAAGCACCAGAAGGCAGGAGAAGAAGCAACAGATGGAAACTCATCAAGGAGAGAAGCTAGCATATTGCATCCAGATTTGGTCATTACACTATAAAAAAGACATTGAGACTCTAGAAAGAGTGCAGAGAAGAGGAACCAGGATGATTCAGGGACTGGAGGCTAAAACATAGGATGAACAGTTGAAGGAACTTCTCTAGTGAAGAGAAGGACCAGGGGAGACAGGAGAGCATCTTCCAGTATTTGAGGGGCTGCCACAGAAAGGAGGAAGGGGATCAACCTCTCTTCCAAAGCACCCGAAGGCCAGACAAGGATGGAAACTGATCAAGGAGAGAGTCAACCTAGAAAATAAGGAGGAACTTTCTGACAGTGAGAACAATCAATCCATGGAACAGAAGTTGCCTTCGGAAGTTGTGGGAGCTTCATCACTGGAGGCTTTCAAGAAGAGACTGAACTGCCATTTGTCAGAAATTGTGTAGGATCTCCTGCTTGGGCAGGGGGTTGGACTGGATGACCTCCAAGGTCCCTTTTCACTCTTATTCTGTTAACTTCATTTTATTATACCCAGCGACCAAAAAGACCCGTGACCCACGAATGAAACGCCCATATCCAGAGGATCCCAGGAGATCCTTGCAGGGGGAGCATTGATTCTAAGTGATGCTAGAGATGGTTCCCAGGAACTCCTGGAGAAACAATGTTGAGCTATTGATCTTTGGTTCAATGTTCAACCAGACTCTCCTAAATTAAGAAGTCTGACAGAAGAGAATATTTAACAGATTGACAGAGTTGGAAGGGACCTGCCTCTTGAAAAAGCACCTTTGGGACTCCCGACAACTTCTGAAGATAAGTCGTTCCACTGATTAATTGCTCTCATTGTCATGAAATTCCTCCTTTATTTCCAGGTTGAATCTCTCCTTGATCAGTTTCCATCCATTATTCCTTGTCTGGCCTTCGGGTGCTTTTGGAAAACAGCTTGACTCCCTTCCTCCTCTCTGGGGCAGCCCATCAAGTATTGGAAGACGGCTCTCATGTCTCCCCTGGTCCTTCTCTTCATTAGACTAGCCAGGCCCAGTTATTTGTAGCTCAGGGTTGGACTGTGGGGTCCTTGATGCTCTTTGAACTTGGGCGGGGGGTTTGCAGATGTTTCTGCAAAAATGGGGCAAAACTCCCTTTTTAACTTACTATTTATCACTTATATCTTTTATGTACCCTGAGAGCTTCTGCACCAAAGACAAATTCCTTGTGTGTCCAATCACACCCGCCAATAGAGAATTCTATCTATCTATCCATCCATCTGTCTATCCAACCATCCATCCATCCAATATCTCTATCTCATCTATCTATCAATCCCATCCATCCACCTATCTATCTATCTATCTATCTATCTATCTATCTATCTATCATCTATCTATCTATCTATCTATCTATCTATCTATCTATCATCTATCTATCTATCTATCTATCTATCTATCTATCTATCTATCCATCCATCCATCCATCTATTTATCTATCTATCCCTCCCTATCATTATCTATCTCCATCAATCCATCCATCCATCCATCCATCCCTCCCTATCATTATCTATCCATCTATCCATCTATCCATCTATCCATCTATCCATCTATCCATCTATCCATCTATCCATCTATCTATCTATCTATCTATCTATCTATCTATCTATCTATCTATCTATCTATCTATCTATCCCTCCCTATCATTATCTATCCATCCATCCATCCATCCATCCATCCATCCATCCATCCATCCATCCATCTCTCTCTCTCTCCCTCCCTCCCTCCCTCCCTCCCTCCCTATCATTATCTATCCATCCATCCATCCATCCATCCATCCATCCATCCATCCATCCATCCATCCATCGATGTATGTACGTATCTATCTTTTTCTCGAATGTCTCACTTAGCAAGATAAATTCTGGGCTCAACTGCGGTCGTAAGTCAAGGACTACCTTTATAAGAAGCTGAAGTTAGAAAAATCAAAGATTTGTAGGCGTGTCAGCCAGATTTGACTTGGAACGAATCTACCTGTCAGGCAGAATTTAGATGAGGGAAGGAATAGAGTCTGCACCCAGTTAGTTCTGGCCAGCAGAACTGAAGCCCTGGAGGAAGAGATAAGAGACTCTGCAGAACAGACCGTTTCTTCGAAGCAGGGGGGAAAAAAATATCCCTCAAATTAAAAAGTGACTTTTTAGCATATGCTATCATGTCAGCCAAAGAAAAGGGGGAAATTAAAGCCTCGGGCGAAATGGTTCAGAAGAACTCGTTACAGAAATAAAAACGGAAACTGAAAAGTCCAGGTTAAAAAAATGAAGTTAAGATCCAGGTAGTCCTCAACTGCCTTTACTCACCTATGGAGGGTTGCAGTTACAACAACGGCAAAGTTAGAATATACATGTTGGATTTCAGCCGCGTAGGATTCGACCGGCCCTGCCTCCTTCTCTCTATCCTAACTTACCGTGGCTTCTTTGAAAAAGTCCTTAAACCGTCGGTAGGACTCTTCAGTCTTCTCCAGGCTGCCTTCTGCCAACCCCACCAGGCTCAGCTCTGGATCCCCTTCTTCATCAATCCACAAAGTGACCTGCAGGAAGAAGCAACAGGAAAAAAAAATCCCCTCTTTCTCTGGACAAGGACTTGCTTCGAAGGTCAAGTTGAGCCAAGCACACAATGACCTAAGCCAGGTCACTTCACCTGAGGCTCCATTTCTAGGGAACGTGAAGCTCAGCTGGTCCATTCTTAAATTTCTTGTCATTGGGGGCTTTGTTTGTCCTACAAAAAGGCCTGGAGACTAAACTATTGTTGTGGCCCGTCAGCGGCCTGTGCAGCTAGTAGCTGATTCCGACAGTGAGGAGGCTGGTGTGGTGCTGCGCCAGCAGCCTCTGCAGCTGGCGCCCGAGTCAGACAGTGAGGAGGCTGGAGAAGATGTGGTGCCAGAGGCGGGGATTCAGCCAGGGCCTTCAGAACCTCCAGAAGCTCCTTTAAGTGAAGAAGAAGAAGAGGAGGAGCCTCTTCTCGATGCACGGGCACGCAGAGCTGCCAAAAGGCAGGAGTGGCTCCTCAGGAGGAGGTCTCCTCGAGAGTAAGGCTTGGGGCTAACTGGCCACTCCCTTAGCCTATTTAAGGAAGGACAACAACTGAAGCAATTTGCAGGGAACAACTTCATTCACTCTCCTTCGCGTCCTGATCTTAGTTCTCTTATCAGTTTCCTGCAAATTTCTTCTGGGCTTTCTGCCAGCCGTAGTAAGATTACAATTATTTATTCTTTGGATTATTATAGGCTGTTAAGAAAGTTAATTAACAGCCTTTGTTTGAAAAAGACTGATTTAATTTAGTAAACTAAGGTTTGTACAGACTTTGTGCGTGCTGCGTTCTTTGGGATCCGTAGCTGGGGCAGAACAACTCTAGGAAGAACGACTGCAGGATTTGGGTTTGGCTAGTCTAAAGAAAAGAAGAATTAGGGGTGACATGACAGCTGAATTCCGGTATTTGAGGGGCTGCCCCAAAGAAGACGGGGGTCAAATTATTCTCCAAAGCATCTTCAGTCAGGACAAGAAGCAATAGATGGAAACTATAATCAAGGAGAGAAGCAACCTGGAATTGAGGAGAAACTTCTTAACAGGGAGGACAATTAACCAGTGGAACTGCTTGCCACCAGAAGTTGTGGGTGCTCCATCCCTGGAGGTTTTAAAGAGGAGATTGGACAACCATTTGTCTGAAATGGTAGAGGGTCTCCTGTGTGAAGTTTCCGAAAGATGCCCTAATTAATTCATGAGCCATGAGCCAAACTTCAAAAGAAATACAGTCATTTATTAGGAGCACCATTTCGGCAATATTCGGATGCAGTTAAAATTAATCCCACGTAGATTTACATTCCCCTACGACCCTGTCTCTCCCCTCCTCCCTGGCCATGTCGTAAATCACATTCTCCAATTAACCACTTTGGCTGGCTGTGAAACCCAACACCCTCCTTCTGATTGCGGTAAGAAAGCATGTATGGAATGTAGCTTCAGTTAGGGAAATCAATCAGCTTTATCAGTTCTCCGGCTTCCCCACGGACATGGCTGGTCAAAAGGTCGCAAAAGAGGAATCACGTGACCCCAGGAAGCTGCAACTGTCATAAATACGAGCCAGTTGCCAGGCATCTGAATTTTGATCAGGGGGATTACACGGAAGTTGCGACGGTCACCAAGTGTGAAAAACAATCATGTCACTTTTTTTTCAGCGCTGTTGTAACTTCAAACGGTCACTAAATGAGCTGTTGTTAAATTGAGGACTATCCTTATGGATGGAGGAAGATCTCTCCTTGATCAGTTTCCATCCATTGTTCCTTGTCTGGCCTTTGGGTGCTTTGGAAAACAGGTGGACCCCCTCTTCTCTGGGGCAGCCCCTCAAACATTGGAAGACTGCTATCCTGTCTCCCCTGGTCCTTCTCTTCCCTAGACCAGCCAGGCCCAGTTCCTGCAACCGTTCATCGTATGTTTCAGCCTCCAGTCCCCTCATCATCCTGGTTGCTCTTCTCTGCACTCTTTCTAGAGTCTCAACATCTTGTTTATAGTGTGGTGACTTACTCCTTGGCTTGATTTAGGATGTAGAATCACAGAGTTGGAAGGGACCTTGTAGGTCATCTAGACCAACCCCCTGCCCAAGCAGGAGACCCTATACCATTTCTGACAGATGGCTGTCCAGTCTCTTCTTGAAAGCCTCCAGTGATGAAGCTCCCACAACTTCTGAAGGCAACTTCTCTTCCATGGGTTGATTGTTCTCACTGTCAGAAAGTTCCTCCTTATTTCTAGGTTGAATCTCTCCGTGATCAGTTTCCATCCATTATTCCTTGTCTGGCCTTCGGGCGCTTTGGAGAATAGCTTGAGCCCCTTCCTCCTCTCTGGGGCAGCCCCTCAAATATTGGAAGATGCTCTCATGTCTCCCCTGGTCCTTCTCTTCACTAGACTAGCCATGCCCAGTTCCTGCAACCGTTCTTCGTATGTTTTAGCCTCCAGCCCCCTCATCATCCTGGTTGCTCTTCTCTGCACTCTTTCTAGAGTCTCAACATCTTTTTTTATAGTGTGGTGACCAAAACTGGATGCTAGATTCTAAGTGTGGCCTTACTAAGGCTTTATAGAGTGGTATTAGTACCTCCCTTGATCTTGATTGAATCCCTCTGTTAATGCAATTTAGGATTGCATTGGCTTTTTTGGCTGCTGCTACACAAACAAAAAAGGATGAAAAGGCTGGAAGAATGAACACAACGGGGCCTAACTAGCATTGGACACAGTTCAGCTGCAGCCCTTCCCTTACCTGGTGAAATTCCTCCTCAAGTTCCCGGATCTTCTTGAGGAACTCCAAATGCTCCAAGCAACCGTTGGATTTGGTCACCAGCGTGTGGACGTCCTCCTCCACCAGGTTGTAGATGGCCAGGGCGCTCTCAAAACTGCGCCTGACAAACACACACACACAAACAAGGAGCATTTCTGGGTCACTCCTGGCCTTGTGGACATTTTTGCTTTTCAAGGTATGTTGGCAACATCTTGAGTTGGTTTTTTTCTCCCCATTTTTTCCTACGGCTTTGCTTAAGGCAGTGTTTCTCAACCTTGGTAGCTTGAAGATGGGGGGACTTCAACTCCCAGAATCCCCCAGCCAGCAGCACTCAGACAAAACGGCCATCAACGGGCACATAGAGATGAACCACGTTTACACACCATTCAAAAGAGACAATCAAAAAGCTACAAGATCACTGCACTTCCTGGCCAGAAATAAAATACCCACAAGAGCAGAGATTAACACAGTGTTTCTCAACCTTGGTAGCTTGAAGATGGGTGGACTTCAACTCCCAGAATCCCCCAGCCAGCGGCACTCAGACAAAACAGCCATCAACGGGCACATAGAGATGGACCACATTTACACACCATTCAAAAGAGACAATCAAAAAGCTAAAAGATCACTGCACTTCCTGGCCAGAAATAAAATACCCACAAGAGCAGAGATTAACACAGTGTTTCTCAACCTTGGTAGCTTGAAGATGGGTGGACTTCAACTCCCAGAATCCCCCAGCCAGCAGCGCTGGCTGGGGAATTCTGGGAGTTGAAGTCCACCCATCTTCAAGCTTCCAAGATTGAGAAACACTGGCTTAAGGATTGTCCACCACGAGTTCTTGAAGCATAAAAAAATCAGGCTGACAGGAAGTTTGCTAATGCCATTCCTACCCATCTTCTGCCCACTGGATGATGGGATATTTATTTGCAGTGTGGTGGGCAAGTTAAGGAAGAAGATGGGTAAGGGTAGTCCTCAATTTATGGCCGCCGTTGAGCCAAAATTGGCCACTCAAGGTCCCTTGAGTGAAATGGAGAAGGCCAGGAGCCTTGCTAGGGACTATTAAGGGTGTGGATTGATCTCCTCTTCCTCTCTCCCTCCTCCTCCTCTCTTCGCAAAACCTCCCTCCCTTCTAGCACGGATAATGTTACCTAGTTGGGTCCTGAAATGTCTGTAAGAAAACAACTAAGCTGAGAGAGCTCCAAGGACCCCTCAGTTCTCCTCCACCTCCTCCTCCTCCTCCTCCTCTCTGCAAACCCCACTTCTAGCACTGATGATGTTCCCTGGCTCAGTCATGAAATCTCTGCTAGAAAACAACCAAGCTCACAGACCAGCAAGGACTCCAGTCTTTCTCCTCCACCTCCTCCTCCTCTGCAAACACCGCTCCCTTCTAGCACTGATGATGTTACCTAGTTGGCTCATGAAATGTTTGCGAGGAAACCACCAACCCTGTTACTCCAAGACCCCACAGTCGTCGTTGTCATCCTCCTCTTCCTCCTCCTCTTTTTCTTCCTCCACCACCACCTCCTCCTCCTCCTTTTCAGAACTGCCCCAAGGACTTGGCTTTCCTACCGGACGTCAGGAGTGAAGCCGAGTCGGGCTGCCTCTTTCCGCAGCCTGGCCAGGGTGGCCCCTCCTTCCCTCTGCAAGCTGACCAGGTGGGCATCGCGAAGAACCTCTTGCATGAGCTGCCGGTGTCTGCTGACTTGGCGCTCCACCGCCTGTGGGACAAGCCAACCGGTTAGCCAAGTCCATGGAGGACAGGACAGTTATCTTTCAATCGCTTTGGTCCAGGCAGTCCTTGAGTTATGACCGCAATGGACCTCGCCCATTACGGTCATAAATTGTGGTGGCCGTTAAGCAATTCACTCATGTGACTGCCTCGCTAAATGAGCCCAATCCCTGCTCTCCCTGTTGCAGTCATTAAGTGACTGCATGGGTTGTTAAGTGGAGCATGGGGTGCCTAAGGGGGGGGAGGAAGGACCCCCTGGGAGGGCTATTGCAAGTCCCTTCCCAGCTCACACATAGCCTGTCTGGTCCTCCCCCATCTTCTGAGGCACCCTGGCTCCACTCTCTGCCCAGTTGTCCTTGGGACTGCTTCCCACTTCACTGGGTCCCACATGCCTCCTCTCCAGCAGAAAATAGTATTTGTAGCTCAGGGGGTGAACCGTGGGGTCCTTGGTGCTCTCTGAGCTTGGGGTTTTTCTAGCAGACGTTTCATGACCCAACTAGGGAATAGCATCAGTGCTAGAAGGGAGAGGGGATTGTAGTGGGGGAGAAGAAGGAGGAGGAGGTGGAGGATGGGGTTCTTGGTCTCTCTGAGCTTGATTGTTTTCTTGCAGGGTTTCATGACCCAACTAGGGAACAGCATCTGGGTAATGAAACATCTGTAAGAAAACCACCTAGGTTCAGAGAGCACCAAGGACCCCACAGTAGTCTCCTCCTCCTCCTCCTCCTTCCTCTTCTTCCTCCTCCTCTTCTTCATCTTCTTCCTCCTCTCCTCCTCCTCCTCCTCCTCCTCCTCCTCCTCCTCCTCCTCCTCCTCCTCTTCTTCTTCTTCTTCTTCTTCTTCTTCTTCTTCTTCTTCTTCTTCTTCTTCTTCTTCTTCTTCTTCTTCTTCCTCCTCTCCTCCTCTTTTTCATCTTCTTCCTCCTCTTCTCCCCTCCCCCTCCCCCTCTCCTCCTCCTCCTCCTCCTTCTTCTTCTTCTTCTTCCTCCTCCTCCTCCTCTTCATCTTCTTCCTCCTCTCCTCCTCCTCTTCCTCCTCTTCTTCTTTCTCCTCCTCTTCTTCATCTTCTTCCTCCTCTTCTCCCCCTCTTCTTCTTCTTCTTCTTCTTCTTCTTCTTCTTCTTCTTCTTCTTCTTCTTCTTCTTCTTCTTCTTCTTCTTCTTCTTCTTCTTCTTCTTCTTCTTCTTCTTCTTCTTCTTCTTCTTCTTCTTCTTCTCATTCTCCTCCTCCTCCTCTTCTTCTAAATCCCACCCCTTTCTAGCACTGATGATGTTCCCTAGTTCTGCTCATAAATGTCTCCAAGAAAAGCACAAAGCTCAGAGAGGATCCCAAGGACCCCCACAGAGACGAATTCCGCCAGGAAAAATAGCAGGCCACGAAGCCTGGCCAAAACCTGGCCTCAAACTGCAACCTCCGGTAGACCCCATCCCATGTCCTTACCTGCAAGGTCTCCAGACCCTCTTCCTTCTCCAGCTCCTGGGTGGTGGACCGTAACAACTCGGAGGCCTTTTTGAGACCGCCGACAAAATGATGGACTTTCTAGGAGAAGGAATCACCAAAAGACATTTTATCACAATGAAGGTTGCAGGTCTACAGATCGGTTGGCTGGTTGCAAGGTGGCATCTGTCCTAAGTGTGGGTCAATACGGAGGACAGTCAGGGTGATACAGCTGTGTGGTCCCAATTAAAGATGGGTAGAAGGCAGGAGGCCTCTGGGCCATAGACTCTCATGCTCAGAGATGCCAATCTCCAAGCAACTCTTTGCATGTCCTCCTGACACACACTTGCGTCCACCTACACCTGATTTTTTCCACCTGCTATAAGCTCTTCCCCACCAAAGGCCTTCAAGCAGATGGCTCCTTCACAGAGCATTCCCCATTGGAGATTGCTTTGGTCTAGTGCAGAGGTCTTCAAACTTGGCAGCTTTAAGACTTGTGGACTTCAACTCCCAGAATTCTCCAGCCAGCTGGAGTCCACAAGTCTTAAAGCTGCCAAGTTTGAAGACCTCTGGTCTAGTGGTTAAGGCAGGAGGCTAGAAAGTGGGATATGGTGAGTTCTAGTTCTGTCTTAGGTATGAAAACCAGGTTTTGACCCAGTTCCTAGGACATGGTGAGTTGTAGTCCTGACTTAGCCATGAAAACTGGCTGGGTGACTTGGAGTTAATTGCAAGGAGACTGTGAGTTCTAGTCCTGCCTTAGGCATGAAAGCCAGCTGAATGACTTTGGGCCAAGCACCAGGAGCACCTTACCAGCTGAATGACAACTGAATCACCAGGAGACTGTGAGTTCTAGTTCTGCCTTAGGCATGAAAGCCGACTGGGTGACTTTGGGCCAAGCACCAGGAGATGGTGAGTTCTAGTTCCACCTTATGCATCAAAGCCAGCTTTGTGTGAGTCACCAGGAGACTGTGAGTTCTAGTCCTGCCTTAGGTGTGAAAGCAGCTAGGTGACTTTGGGCCGATCACCAGGAGATGACAAGTGTCACTGAGACATGATTGGCTCAGTGACTTCGAGGCAATCACCAGGAGATATCAAGTTTGAATCCCGCCTTAGGCATGGAAGCCAGCTGGGTGACTGTGGGCCAATCACCAGGAGACAGTGAGTTCTAGTCCCATTTTAGGCATAAAAGCCAACTGGGTGATTTTGGGAATCACCAGGAAAAGCCAGCTGGGTGACTTTAGGCCAATCCCCAGGAGAGAGCAAGTTCTAGTCCTGCCTTAGACATGAAGGACACTGGATTACTTCAGAGCAGTCACTTTCTCTCTGCCCAGCCTACCACACAAGGTGGTTGTTGTGGGGAAAATAAGAGGAAGGAAAATATGTCGGATATATTTGCCACCTTGGATTATTTGTAAAAATCATAAAGGCAGGATACAAACAAACTGAGAATTAAATGGTGTCTGAAGGCAAGGAGATCTCCTACCACATCCGAGCCATGGGACCAGGTGGCTGTGTGGGAGGTCTGGAATTTTGGGGCCAAAAGCCACGGAAGGGACTAGAGTCTTTTTTTTCTTAAGTGAGAAGCTCCATGTCAAATCACACGAGGCAATTGAACAGCGGTGTCTTCAGGTCAAAAAAGTCAAGATGGCGGCCATGAAGGCGAGATGAAAACTCCACCTGATTTTAATCCGCGTGGCACATCTTGAAAATGAAAACCAAGGTGGAACCTCAATGACACGCACAACAGTTGCCATCTTGACTTTTTGGACCACCCCGCGTGGACAACCCTTGCCGTCGAGACCCAAAGAGCAAGTCTGCCCCCTGAGACCCCTCCCCAAATGGATAAAGGGCGGGAAAAAAGGATACCTGGAAGAACTGCACCCATTCCCCATGGTTATAGGGGAAGTGACCATCAAATGCCTGGGTCAGCTGGCTAATGTCCACGTGGCGGATCAAAGCTTTCGGAGATGTCACGGTCTCCACCTGCGGGCAATGAAAAATGTGAAAAATGGCCATTAGTGCAGTTGTAACTTCGGGCGGTCACTAAATGAAAAGAAGGACCAGGAGTGACATGAGAGCAGTCTTCCAATATCTCAGGGGCTGCCCCAAAGAAGAGGGAGTCAAGCTCTTCTCCAAAACACCTGAAGGCAGGACAAGAAGCAACAGATGGAAACTCGGATGGAGCTGCATCTCCATGGAGGGAAGTATCCAGGACTCTGTTTTAGGCCCAGTGCTCTTCAACATCTTCATCAATGATTTGGACGAGGGGATAGATGGGGAACTCATCAAATTTGCAGATGACACCAAGCTGGCAGGAATAGCCAACGCTCTGGAAGATAGGCTCAAGATACAGAAGGATCTTGACAGACTTGAACATTGGGCGCTCTCTAACAAAATGAAATTCAAGGGTGAAAAAAGCAAGGTTCTACATTTAGGGAAGAAAAACCAAATGCACAGGTACAGGATAGGTGGCACCTTGCTCAATAGTAGTAACTATATGCAAGAGGGATCTTGGAGTCCTGGTGGACAACCATTTAGATATGAGCCAGCAGTATGCTGCAGATGCCAAAAAAGCCAACACAGTTCTGGGCTGCATAAACAGAGGGATAGAATCAAGATCATGTGAAGTGTTAATACCACTTTATAAGGCCTTGGTAAGGCCACACTTGGAATCCTGCATTCAGTTTTGGTCGCCAAGATGTAAAAAAGATGTGGAGACTCTAGAAAGAGTGCAGAGAAGAGCAACCAGGATGATTAGGGGACTGGAGGCTAAAACACAGGATAAATGGTTGCAGGAACTGGGTATGTCTAGTTTAATGAAGAGAAGGACTAGGGGAGACATGGTAGCAGTCTTACAATATCTCAGGGGTTGCCACAAAGAAGAAGTCAAACTATTCTTCAAAGCACCGGAGGGCAGAACAAGAAGCAATGGGTGGAAACTAATCAAGGAGAGAAGCAATTTAGAATTAAGGAGATATTTCCTGACAGTGAGAACAATTAATCTTATATCCTATATCTTATATCTTATCCTATCCTATATTTTATATCTTATCTTATATCCTATCCTACCTTATATCTTATATTTTATTTATTAATTTATTTATTTATTATTATATCTTATATTTTATTTATTATTTATCTTATATCCTATATCCTATATCTTATATCCTATCCTATCCTATATCTTATATCTTATATCCTATATCCTATATCCTATATCTTATATCCTATCCTATCTTATATCTTATATCTTATATCTTATATCCTATCCTATCCTATCTTATAACTTATATCCTATAACCTATATCTTATATCTTATCCTATCCTATATCTTATATCTTATATCCTATATCCTATATCTTATATCTTATATCTTATCCCATCCCATCCCATTCCATTCGAATGGTTGTACCTTGAGGTCTACCTGAAATTTATTCAGCTTGCAGAATTGGGTCTTGGCTGACAACTCAGTCAGACAAATCTTCCAAAGCAGAGCCAATTTACACCTGTTTTCTGAATCCCCTGCATTTCAGGCAAACTGATCCCGGGGGACCCCTTGCACCCCTCCTTTTTCTGAACCGGGCAAGGTGGTGGGGGGTGGACTTCTGGCTCCTTTTCCCACTTGTCATTCCTCAGGCACCCCAGAAGGAGCTCCCACCCACCCCATCCCGGGCAAGGGAACCTGTTAATCACGCAGGGCAGCTGCAGTTTATCAAAGCCATTAATATTTCACATTGCATTAATTAAAGCCATCGGCATTAATGAAGGAACAGACCCCTTTCAAGGCTGAATTATTATTTTAATCTCCACGCGCCGAGCTGTGTGATGTGAAGAGGCTGACGTAGCCAGCAGGAGCCAGAAGTCTATTAAGGCGGCTCCAAACCAACAGGGTTGGCGTTAATTAATGGCTGGGGAGAGAATAGAGGCAGGCAGGATCGGAATTCAGTTCCCACCCCGACGTTCTGCTTCCGAGGGAGAATAACAGATTAACTCTCGTTATTCTGTAAGAAAGAATTTTCATGCCAGAATTTTGTCCCACTCAGGCTGTGTAATTGGGGAGGAAGAGTCAAGTTGGGGTGGAGAAGATTTGGGTACGCTGCCTTTCAAGGATTCTTAATAACAGGAGACCAGGACTGGAAGGGACCTTGGAGGTCTTCTAGTCCAGCCTCCTGGTCAGGCAGTAAACCCTATACCATTTCCGACAAATGGCTGTCCAGTCTCTTTTTAAAAATCTCCAGTGTTGGACCATTTACAACTTCTGAAGGCAAGCTCCCTTCCTTCCTTCCTTCCTTCCTTCCTTCCTTCCTCCCTCTCTCCCTCCCTTCCCTCCCTCCTTCTGTCCTTCCTTCCTTCCACCCACCCACCCACCCACCCACCTGTCTCTCTGCCTATCGTGTATATCATCTCTCTCAGAATCCTAGGGCTGGATGGGACCTTGGAGGTCATCTATTCCAACCCCATGCTCAAGCAGGAAACCCTCTACCGTTCAAGACAAATGGCTGTCCAATCTCTTCTTAAAATCCTCCAGCGATGAAACACCCACAACTTCTAGTGGCAAGCTGTTCCACGGGTCAACTGTCCTCACTTAAGAGGAAATGTCTCTTCTCTTTAATTCCTGGTTGCTTCTCTCCTTGATTAGTTTCCATCCGTTGCTTCTGGTCCTGCCTGAAGGTGCTTTGCAGAATAGGTCAAGCCCCAATTCTTTAAAAACCTCCAGCACCCACAACGAGTCTTGTTCTGGGGAATTCTGGGAGTTGACCTCCCAGACCTCTACAAGGGGTTTGAAAATAATTGAGTTTATGCTGTTACCTAACTTGGCCCGAAAAACAAGGCACCAAATTCTACCTTTTAATGGGAAAGAGTAATCCATTTAATTATATTTGATTGGGAAGGGCTATTATCCATTATATGTTAATGAAAATTGAATAAAAAAAGAGAATGCTATTTGACTCCACAGTCTGTTGGTCAGAGGCCACCAGTGGTCCTGCCGCAGGAGGGAAAAAACAGTTCAGCCTTAATCTAATGATTTGATTACCTCCAACCTGGTTAGAAATGAGACTGTCACCGTTTTTGAAAAATGGCTTAATTGTTGCTTGTTCAGGTAGAACCTCACGCTCCTCTGCCTCCATCCATCATTCTGAACACGGTTTTGAGCGAAAGACAACTTGGTTTCCCATTAATGGCTGCCATCCTAGAAAATGTACCGCAGTCCTTGAGTTACGACCGTCATGAAGCCTGCCCATGACGGTCGTAAATCCCAACCATTGTAAAATAGGTCGGTCACGCGACCGACACGGTTTTTTACAATGTGTTTTGCTGTGGTTGTTCAGCAAATGTGGCAGTCATAAGTGCAAAACGCTGCGGCCGTTAAGAGGACACTGCAGTCGTTAAGCAAAACCATTGGTCGCTCAGGTGCAGTTTTGCCGAAAACCAGCCAAACTTGTCGTAAAATGCAGTCATGTACAGCTGCAAACGGCTGTATATGTGTGTATAATTATTTGGTAAAAATAAATTTAATAAGCAACAATAACAAGCTTTGCTGAGTGTGGTCACATCATTGTGTCTTGTGGGTCGACCTTCGGAACTTTGGGTCCAGGTAAGTCCCCTTTTTCGGGTCGGTCGTAACTTCAAAAGGTTGCTTAGCAACCAGTCGTAAACCAAGGACCACTTAGGGAAGCTCGGTACCTGTCCATCTGCCAATCTTAGGACAGAGGACTTAATAAAGAGTAGGGGTCTCCAACCTTGGCCACTTGGAGATGGGTGGACTTCAACTCCCCAGCCAGTGAGACCCAGGCCCAGAAGCGGATGGGCAGAACTTACCTGTAAGCCGAGGAACTTCTCCACCTGAGTGGTGGCCTCCTTCTCTGCCACCAGCAGGAGAACCTGGATGGATCCAGGAAAGGATTTCTGCAAGGAAGGGGAGACACCAGTGACTTCCCGTGGCTTCCCTCCGTGGCTTCCTCTGCTCGCTGTGTGTGTGCAGCCCCTTCCAACCTGAAGCTCTTCTCTTCTCTCCCCCCCTCCTCAAATGGTCCCACAGCATCTTCATCTGGCGGGACACGTGGAAGGTGGGAAGGGAAGGGAAGTGGGGGAACATTTCGGTTGCTTCCTGCTTCTTTTAAGGAGTTGCGGTTTACACTAAACTTGGTTTGGGTTTGGCTTTGATCGTTTGTTCCTTTAAACCGGGATCTTTCTGGATTTAAACCATACAAAGGCCAAGGGGATCTGCTACGTCTTAACATTAAAAATGTAAATCTAGAGTATAGGCAGTCCTTACTTTATGACCGTTTTTTAGTGACCACTCAAAGTTACAACAGCATTGAAAAAGGGGACTCATATTTATGACGCTTGGCAACTGACTCATATTTCTGACTGTCGCACTGTCTTGGGGGGGGGTCACGTGATCCCCATTTTGTGACCTTCCGACAAGCAAAATTGACGGGAAAAGCCAGATTCACTTAACAACCTTGTTACTAACCTAACAACCGCTGCAATTCACTTAATCAGGGTGGCAAGAAAAAGTTGTAAAATGGGACAAAACTCACTTCACATGCTTAGGAAGAGGAGCTCAACGGTGATCCTAAGTCGAGGACTATTTCGGTTAGTTAATGGTTCGAGATATTCTGAGAAAGGTTTAAGGGTTCAGGAAATTGTGTGAACACAACTTCTGGCCACTTTAAGATGGTTGGAGTTTAAGCCTCAGAATGGCCGGAAGTCCATCCATCTGAAAGTCATCCAGGATGAAAAATCTCCTGCTGTAGGGTAGTGGTAGGTTGCTCCTGGTTTGCACCGGTTCGCAAGAACCGGTAGTAAAAATTTGTAGTAGTTCGGAGAACCAGTAATAACATTGGCTGGCCATGCCCCCAAACCGGTCCCCAGCCCGGTTGACGCTCGCTTACCCCACCCACCTCATCAGAGGCTTTTTTAAAAAAACTTTTAAAAGCATTTTTTCTACAACCTCTTCCAATGAAAAAATGCTTTTAAAAGTTTTTTAAAAAAGCCTCTGATGATCACACGGCTCAGCTGGGATCGTCAGAGGCTTTTAAAAGCATTTTTTCTACAACGTCTTTGGCTGAAGAGGTTGTAGGGGGAAAAATGCCTTTAAAAGCCTCTGGCAATCCCAGCTGAGTTGCCTGATCGTTAGAGGCTTCTAAAAGCATTTTTTTCTGCAACCTCGTAAGGTGGTAGAAAAAATGCTTTTAAAAGTAAAAAAAAAAAAAAAAATTGGCCACGCCCACCCAGTCACATTACCCCCCACCAAGCCACACCTACAAAATAAGCCATGCCCACAGAACCGGTAGTAAAAACATTTGGAACCCACCCCTGGGTGCTTGGGTGGGGGGTTGGACTAGATGACCTACATTCCTACAAGGTCCCTTCCAATTCTGTTATTCTGTTATACAGAAGCTGTGAGAGCTTCATCCCTGGAGACTTTCAAGAAGAGACTGGGCTGCCACCTGTCAGAAATGGTGTAGGGTCTCCTGCTTGGGTGGGGGGTTGGACTAGATGACCTATAAGGTCCCTTCCTTCCAACTCTGTTAATCTGTTTGTTTGTAAGGGGATAGAATCTGAGTGGAAAAAAATACCATCCTACTTGGATGTTTTTTTTTTCCTGGGGAAAGAACGTAACTGTGCCCCTCTTTTACCAACTACAGGTAATCCTCGAGTTACGCCCACAACTGCAGCCGACCTCAACCGTCATAAATACAAACCAGTGGCCAAGCGTCTCAATTTTTGATCACATGACCATGGGGATGCTGCAAAGGTCACAAGTGTGAAACACGGCCATAAGTCGCTTCGTTCAGTGCT
The DNA here is from genome assembly GCA_037215915.1 of Pantherophis vulpinus. Lineage (NCBI taxonomy): Eukaryota > Metazoa > Chordata > Lepidosauria > Squamata > Colubridae > Pantherophis > Pantherophis vulpinus. Next base: position 1,744,280 of record JAXLNS010000003.1, read on the forward strand.
GTTGTAACTTCGAACGGTCCCTAAACGAACGGCCATAAGTCCAGGACTGGCTGCATCAAGAACAAATCTTGGAATCAACTTCCCGAGGTGAGAAAATCCTCTCTCCCTAACTGGTCTTAAGCAGTACGGATCTCTGCTATGGATCCTGCCCAGTGGTGAAATCCAAATCTTTTTACTACTGGTTCTGTGGGCGTGGCTTGGTGGGCGTGGCAGGGGAAGGATTCTGCAAAATCCCCATTCCCTTCCCACTCCAGGGGGAAGGATATTGCAAAATCTCCATTCCCACCCACTCTGGGGCCAGCCAGAGGTGGTGTTTGCCGGTTCTCTGAACTATTCAAAATTTCTGCTGCCGGTTCTCCCGAACCTGTCAGAACCTGCTGGATTTCACCCCTGATCCTGCCCAGCCATAATTACCTGGAGGGATCCCAGGGCTGTGGGGAGCGTGGGAGAGGGAGCTTCTTTTCTGGCATCAATGAGGATGACCACCGCCTGGTCGTGGGAACGCTTCCTGCATGGGGGAATAAAACAAAGTGACGTAGACTCTCGAGCGGAGACGGACTTCATGGCCATCTCTGTTTCCCTTCTCATCCAAGAAGCTTTTTCAAGGAATATAAACCCTTCCCTTCCCCTCCATCCAGTCAGAGCTGAAGAAGCACCTGGGATGAGAAGCGAAAGGTCTTCAAAAGAAGAAAAAAACAAGGAAGTCCAGTTGCCTCCTGAAAAAAGCACCTTAGGGACAACCATGGCGTGGATGACTGAGAATCTCTACAGAGGTTTAGCTACATAATTTGGGATGAACACACTCTGAATGGTGTGGGAGTAGGAATGGATTGTTCTGTCCCCGTCTCACACACGCACACAAACAGACAGCCGGGGGTTAAATAAACTGGCAGACAACCAATTCTTCCGATAAGAAGCTTGGCAGCAACCTAGTAGCTGCTTGCTAAGAACTTTACTCATAAAACAAAATACACACAGTCAAGAATTGTCCAGTTCGTAAAATAAATCCAAGGCTGATAATGTTGTTTCCAAAGATGCAATGTGACTCGATAGTAGTTAGTTTTGTCCGTCACAGAGTCTGAATGGCCACCTCACCCCCTTTTATACCCTGTGGGATGTGGTCCAGTGACTCAGCCTAATCTCTGGCACGCCTTTTCTTCTGTTGCGCGTGCTTATCTCTGCGACGCTGCCGAGGATCCAGCCAAGACTCATCTCCCTCATTACTGTCCACCTGTGGTTGCGTGGATGTGCTTGGCCCCGGGCTATCTCTTGCCCTTCGGCGGACACCGAAGGCATTGCCAGAGAGGAGGGTCCTGGAGAGGGAGGCCTTGCCAACTCCTCTCCTTCACTCTCGGAGTCCTCTCCTACCGATGACACAGGCTCAGGTAACAGAGCCACAACATGGATTTCCAGAGGGGAAATTGCAGACTACAGGAATCATTTACACCACTCAGGTGACCCTGAGGACACAGGTAAACCTCCAAGTGGCCTCAACGACCCTCCAAAAGGATGCAAATGACCAGCTGTCTGCAAGGAATATAAATCCTTCCCTTCCCCACCATCCAATCAGAGCTGAAGAAGCTTCATGGATGAGAAGCAAAACGTCTTCAAAAGAAAAACAAGAACGGGGTCTTCTAGGATGGTTTCCCATCTTCCCACTCTAACCAACAACCTAAGATTTCCTCGTGGTCTCCCATCCTTTTACAGACCAGGAACAAGGTTTAGGGTTTTTTTTTTTAAAGCTAGGCAAAATTGAGCCGATGCTGCCCCCTGCTGTCCAGGAGGTGAACTAAGAGGCTGGTGAACTGGAAGGGAATTTCTGAAGGAGGCAGCAAAAGGGGTGGGGGGGAATTTAGAACTTGGCGGGATGTCTATGGAGATTCTCCCTCTTCCAGGTCAGGGTTGTCCCAAAGGTGCTTTTTCAAGAGGCAACTGGGCTTTCTTGTTTTTTCTTTGAAGACATTTCGCTTCCTATCCAAGAAGCTTTTTCAGTTCTGATTGAACAGTAGAGGATGGAAGGATTTATATTCCTTGCAGACTGTTGGTCATTCTTTTAGAGAGTTGTTGAGGCCACCTGGAGGTTTATCTGTGTCCTCAGGTCACCCAAGTGGTGCAAATTGCATTGTACTGTGTACCCCAAGGATAAAACACCCAGACACAAACTGAGCAATGCGGTATAGGCAGTACAACGCAGTGAGACATGTGAAGATCTGTACATTGGGGAAACAAAACAACCACTTCACAAACGCATGGTACAACATAGGAGAACAAACCCATCAGGACAAGATCCAGCAGTCCATTGCCCACCTGTCTTGGCTCCCTCCCATCGTCTCGGCCTCCTTTCCTCTCGACTGGCTTACCTGGCCATGGAGCAAAGGCAGAGTAGAAGCCGTGCCACCTCTTTTGCGGAGAACCCAGGGTCCTGCCAGCCTCCTCCGTTTTGGGGGATTTCAACCAGGGGCCTCCCGAGCTTGTCCACGCTGCCTGAAATTCCAGAAGAAGTCACGACAAACCACGCATGAGTCCAGGGGTCTCCAAACGTGGCCGCTTTTAAGAGTTGTGGACTTCAACTCCCAGAATACCCCAACCACCATTGCGAGTTGAAGTCCACAATTTTGAAGTGGCCACGTTTGGAGACCTTTGCATCAGTTGTAAAAAAAAAAAAAAAAAGTTAACACCCTACAGAGCCTCCCAGTTTACCAACTGTTGTAAATTTACTCCACTTTGGAAGGGGCAATGTAGCAGGGATGAGATTGAAAGGGTGCATGGTTTGGAAAAATCCTCAGGGAAAATGCTCTCTTGAATTAGAACAATTAATCAGTGGAACTCCTTGCCTCCAGAAGTTGTGGGTGCTTCATCACTGGACATTTTTAAGAAGAGACTGGACAGTCACTTGTCTGAAATGGGATAGGGTCTCCTGCTTGAGCAAGGGGTTGGACTAGAAGATCTCCAAGGTCCCATCCAGCCCCTAGGATTTTATGATTCTGAAGAGCACGATCACTGAACTGGTTGTTAAACCGGAAGGATCCCACCACTGAAGCTAAGGATCTACTCCACCCAAATCTTTCACGGATCAACTCTCTGGCCATCAACCCAACTGGACCAGCCGGGAGATTTGGGCAGGAAAACATCTCTCACTCAGACCATCCTGGAGTGTTTTCTACTCAGGGTACCTGGCAGACGGGCAATCCCCGAAGACAAAAGCTCAGAGTTGAGCAGATCCCACGGGACCGACGCGGAGGGACTCGATCCCAGGACAAGCGACTCGCTGATCTGGGTATCAGTCCTGGAAGGGGTGACGCCAACAGCGTCCAGATTCAGGGGTCTTGAGAGTTCCCCAAATGCGACTTCAGTCTGACTGGAACCTGGGAGAGAAGGGGAGAGAAATGGACATTATATATTCATTTATTTGCTTATTCATTCATTTATTCATTTGTATATTTACATATTCATTCATTCATATGCGACCCATCTCACGGACAAGCAACTCTGGGCAGCTGACAAACCTCATAAAAACAGAGGGACATAATATTAATACCTTTTATATTTAAACTAGCTGGACACCCGTGCTTCGCTACGAAACTATGTGCTCGGGCTTGATAAATTGACACTTACAGCCTGAAACTTAATGTAGAATGTGTAACTCCGTAGCATCAGAGTGTGTTTATACAATGCAACTGGCAGTTGGAACAGTGGTAGAGGGGGAGTAGAATGTCCCAGCCCGCAGCATCCATTGGTATTCATCTGGCTAGCATCCTGTCAGTGTGTGAGAGAGTTGAGGGGTGTTTGGAAACTCAAACAGTATTTGCTGTGTGAGCAAGGAGACAGGAAGGAGGGTGGGCGTGGCTTAGCTCAACTGTTCTGTAGTAAAGCTGCTTGCTGCTGTGAAACTGAAACTGAAAGTGAAACTCCTCTCCTCTGCTTGTGTTTTGCATTTGGAACAGATTTCTTTTGAGGTGGGGAGGGGGAGGGGGAGTAGATCTCCTTAGCATCAGAGGGCTGTTTGAAAAGTGAAACAGTATTTGCTGTGTGAACAAGAAGGAGACAGGAAGGAGCCTGGCTGTGGCTTAGCTCAAGTGTTCTGTATTAAAGCTGCTTCCTGCTGTGAAAGTAAAACTGAAAGCAAAACTCTTCTCTTCTGCTTGTATTTTGCATTTTGAACAGGTTTTCAGGTGGAGAGGGGGAGTGCAACTCCTTAGCATCAGAGCGTGTTAATAATAATACAGGAAATACTAATGCTCTGATGATCATTTCGAAAAATCCTTTCTTAGTGAGTACCTAGAAGCCAAGAGGAAGATATGTGGCAAATTTCAAGTTTGTAGGCTTTACGGTTCTGGAGATGAGTGGTTTTCGCTTTGATAGATAGATAGATAGATAGATAGATAGATAGATAGATAGATAGATAGATAGATAGATAGATAGATAGATAGATAGATAGTTTTTCAGCCTTGGGAACTTGAAGAGGGGTGAACTTCAACTCCCACAATTCCACCCATCTTCAAGTTCCCAAGCCTGAGAAACCAATCTGGCTGGGGAATTCTGGGAGTTGAAGTCCACCTATCTTCAACTTGCTAGGTGTGGCAAACATTGTCTTAGAAAATGCTAGGGAGAATTGGGGTGGGCTGAAACAATGCTTCTTTGGGGGGGGAGGCACCAGGTAACACCCCCTCCCCTTCCTGGGGGCCTCCTTGCTCCCAACCCTCAGGACGTTTTGCAAGGCCTCCTATGGTGAAGATCTTAATATTGGCTGTTAGGCGGTTTGAGTTCATTGGTGCCCGTGGCTGTTACTCATTGATTATATAGTTTTAGGTTCTTCTTATTGGCCATTTAAGTTGTATTTGTTGAGGCTGTAAGACCAGATGGTATAAAGTTCAATGCAATAAACAAAATTACCATTAAAACTTTGGCTGGCACAAACACTCACAAACAGTTCAGGCAAAGATAGGGCACAAAAAACCCAGCATAATAGTCCCAGGGATTTAACTAACTGATGCTTTGTTTAATTTAATTTAATTTATTTATTAAATGCCGCCCGTCTCACTATTAGGACCTCTGGGCATCTTGCCATGTTCCAAGGAGTCCTTGGTTTATAACATTTCATTTAGCGTTACGACGACATCGAAAAAATTGGATCATTTTTCACACAACTGTTGCAAAATCTCCACAGTCACATGATCAAACTTCAGACACTTGGCAACTGACTCGAATTTATGACGGGTAGCGTCGCCATGTCCCGCCGTGTCATGTGATCCCATTATTAGTGAGCCTGAGTGGCGTAGGAGGCTAATGCCTCCTACTAAGGCAGCATTTAACATCCAGCTGCCTGCAATTACTGCGAGTTCAATTCTCCCCAGGCTCAAGGTCGACTCAGCCTTCCATCCTTTCTAAGGTGGGTAAAATGAGGACCCAGTTTGTGGGGGCAATAAGCTGACTGTGTATAAATATACAAAAGTATGAAGACTATTGCTTAACGCATTGTAAGCCGCCCTGAGTCTCCGGAGAAGGGCGGCATATAAAAATAAATAAAAATAATTAAAAAAATAAATAAATAAATAAAAAATTATGCGACCTTCTGACAAAGTCAATGAGGACGCCAGATTCACTTAACTGAACCTACCGCAGGGATTTACTTAATAAACTGTAGTAAGAAAAAGTCATGAAACGAGGCAAAACTCACTTAACGACCGTCTCACTTAACAATGGGAATTTGAAGCTCAATTGCAGCCGTAAGTCAAGGACTGCTTATAAACCAAATTTGATTCCTGACATCTTACCCTTTCCAGCTGCTGGCTTTGCTCTGGCCACTTTTGGAGAGGAGACCATCAAGGCTTTCTTCCGAGGCCCTTCGGGCCCCTTGCCAGCTTTTTCGGGGGGCCCGAGGCCCTCCCCAGAAGAGGCCAAAGGACGGTGGCCTTTCAGGAAGGAGAATTTACTGCTGACTGCCGGACCTTCGGCTGGAGACTTTGCGAGTTTCGTGACCCCCGACTTGGGACTTTCCTCAGTTTTCCTTTCCTTGTTGGGGTGTTCCGAGAGGTTCGGAGAGATCATCTGGCCTGACCCTTCATCCGGCTGGGCCTCTGTGTCCTCTGAAGAGGGCGCTGCTTGGGTCAAGTCCATTTCCTCCAATATGGCCGCCATCAGCCCCGAATTGAAACTGATGGGATTCTGGAGAGCCGCCATATAGGAGTCTCGGTAACGGCACCGTGGCTCATGGATCTTGGAGTCCGGACTCAGTTTCCTTCTCAGACAGGGGGTACAGGGACCTTCCTCCAAATCTTGCTCCTTCCCACAATTCCAGGCCTCCCCCTGAGATCCGGCCTCCCCATTGGGCCGAAGAAGCACCTTCTCAGCCGCGGGAAATGCTTCCGGTTGAAGGTGATGAGGGGCCACCTCTGGAGAAGACATCTCAACTTTGGGAGACTCTTCTGAAAACTCCACCAGGTTGACATATTCGCCTTCCAGGTTCTCGCTAATGATGTCGCAGAGGCTGGGCACCACAAAGAGGTTGGACTTCTTCCAGGAGCCTTGGTCCACCTTGATGAGTCCTGGATACTTCCCTTGAGGTGGTTTGGAGACCTGGTCTCCGTCGCTGGGGTGGCTTGGAGGCTCAGCATTCAACCTGCAGTGGGTCTCAGGGTGGACGGAGTCCTTCTCCATAAGTTCTGCTTTGGGGAGCTGGACGAACTCCGGGATAGCTATTTTATTCCAGAGGACGGGGACAATCCCGTTGCCGGTGGCCACCAGGCAGGTGTGCAGCGTTGGCCGTTCCAGATCTCGGTTGATGTCCTCCAACCAAGCTTCGGTGAAGAGCCAAGAGCAAGAGGCATCAGGGATGGAGATCTTCTCAGCAGTGGTCAAGTCCCTGGAGAGACACTTCACCACCAGGCAGGCTGACTGCTCCCCGCAAGGCTCGGCTTGGAGGTAAAAGTCTCCCGGACGGAGCAGTAGGGGGTTCAAGGGGCTGAGATGGATGGTCACCTTCTCGTGGAGACACAAGGGCCAGCCTTCGTGCAGGAAAACACGGCCAGAGTAGGGAGCCTGGGTGGGAGGGGGAGGCAGAGAAGGAAAAAGAGAAACCATGGAGTGAAACCATTAAAATCTCCGAAACTTTAACTGTTTTTAGCTGTTTTATACTGATGGTGCACTGATGAAGTTACCTAGTGTGGCAGTGAGATGTCTGTAAGCATATAACCAAGTTCAGAGACCACCAAGGACCCCATAGTTCTCCTCCTCCTCCTCCTCCTCCTCCTCCTCCTCCTCTCCGCAAACCCCACTCCTTTCTAGCACTGATGACATTACATAGTTGGGTCATGAAATGTCTTTTTTAAAAAAAACAAGCCAACTCAGAGAACACCAGAGACCCCACAGCCATCCTCCCCCACCGTTCTGCAAACCTGACTCCCTTCCAGCACTGATGGGGAATTCTGGGAGTTGAAGTCCACCCATCTTCAAGTTGCCAAAGTGAAGAAATACTATCCCCTAAGACTAGAAGGCCCTGCCATGAAGTCACCAAGAGTTGTGAAACTTATTATTATTATTTTTTTGCAATAGTTGTCTGCAGGTGGGAGACTCCACGCTCTGATTTCATTGTACAACTGCAGCCGCTGGGTGAGATCATCCGTGGTTTCGGGGTGGAGTTCCACCAGTACGCTGACGACACTCAGCTGTACATCTCCACCCCGAACCACCCCAACGATGCCCTTGAAGTGATGTCCCGGTGCCTGGAGACCGTGCAGATCTGGATGGGGAGAAACAGACTCAGGCTCAACCCATCCAAGACCGAGTGGCTGTGGTTTCCGACGTCCCGATATAGTCAGTTGGCGCCATCACTGACTATTGGGGGCGAGTCGTTGGCCCCCACGGAGAGGGTTTGCAACTTGGGTGTCCTCCTGGACTCACGGCTGTCTTTGGAAGAGCACATGACGGCCGTGACCGGGAGGATTTTTCATCAGGTCCGCCTGATTCGCCAGTTGCGTCCCTTTCTGGATCGGGACTCGTTAAATACGGTCACTCATGCTCTCGTTACTTCCCGCTTGGACTACTGCAATGCTCTCTACATGGGGCTCCCCTTGAGGAGCACCCGGAGGCTCCAGCTGGTCCAGAATGCGGCCGCGCGGGTGGTTATGGGAGCGACGTGGCGCTCCCATGTGACCCCCCCTCCTGCGCGAGCTGTACTGGCTCCTAGTGGTCTTCCGGGTGCGCTTCAAGGTTTTGGTTACCACCTTTAAAGCGCTCCATGGCATCGGACCGGGGTATCTACGAGACCGCCTTCTGCTACCAATAGCCTCTCACCAACCAGTACGCTCCCACAGAGAGGGGCTCCTCAGGGTGCCGTCGGCCAAACAGTGTTGACTGGCGGCCCCCAGGGGGAGAGCCTTCTCTGTGGGGGCACCCGCCATCTGGAACGAGCTCCCCCCGGAGATACGGAGGATCCCGGATCTGCACACGTTTCGTCGTGCTCTCAAAAGTTTTTTATTTCAGCAGGCTGGCCTGGCCTAACTCTCCTCTTTTAAATTTTTAATTCGTGATTTTATAAATTGGGTGTTTTAATCTGTGTTTCAGCCAAAATATTTAATAATTTTAAGGGACTTTTAATGTTTGTATTATCTGTATTTTATCTTGGCTGTTCACCGCACTGAGTCCTCCGGAAGTAGGGCGGTATAGAAAATTGATAAATAAATAAATAAATAAATAAATAAATAAATAAATAAATAATCCCACCATTTGCATGAAGTCACCACGCTGAGCGTGCCTTTGCTGGGCTTGCTCTGGACACCTGTGGACGCTGCACTGAAGCCCAACATCCCAGAGTTACCAATTACATGGAGAGGGAAAGAGAGAGAGAGAGAGAAAGAGAACGAGTGAGAAAGAATGAAAGATAGAATGAGAGAGAGAGAGGGAGGGAGGGAGAGAATGAGAGAGACACACACACACAGAATGAGAGAGAGAGAGAGAAAGAGAGAAAGAATGAGAGAGAAAGATGAGAGAAAGAATGAGAGAGAGAAAGAATGAGAGAGAGAATGAGAGAGAGAAAGAGAGAAAGAATGAGAGATAGAAAGAGAGAGAGGGAGGGAGAGAATGAGAGAGAGACACAGAGAGAGAGAGAATGGGAGAGAATGAGAGAGAGAGAGAGAGACAGAGAAAGAGAAAGAATGAGAGAGAGAGAGAAATGAGAGAGAATGAAAAAGAATTATTTAAAAAAAGAATGAGAGAGAGAGAAAAAGAGAAAGAATGAGAGAGAAAAAGAGAGAGAAAGAATGAAAGAGAAAAAAAATGAGAGAGAGAGAATGAGAGAGAAAGAGAATGAGAGAGAAAGAGAGAGACACACACACACAAACACAGAGGGAGGGAGGGAGAGAGAGAGTGGGAGGGAGGGAAAGAGAATGAGAGAGAGGGGAAAAAAAAGAGAGAGAGAGAGATACACACACACACACACCAGAGCTGGGGATTTTCCTGCTGTACTTACACAGGCAGCTTGTCGGATGTGCTCCAAGAGGCGCTTCAGAGGGATGAGGAAGTCCAGGAGGCAGCAGAGCCCATCCCCATGGTACTTGGACTCCAGGACCCGGAAGAGCTGGCTCAGCACCGTGGGAGCCGTGACCTCGAAGGGAGGGAAGAGCCCTGACAAAGTGTTCTGCACAGCGGCATCCAGAGATTGGGGGTCCTGCCATGGGAAAGGAAGGAAGGGAGGCAGAAGGAAAAGGAGAAAGGGAAGGAAGGAAGGAAGGAAGGAAGGAAGGGAGCAACAGATATTTATTTTATTATTTAGTAAATTTATCTGTCAGCCTTCTCACTGTCAAGCAATTCTGGATGACTTACAGTGTCATAAAACAATCAAAGCACCAGTAGAAGAGAATATTTGTAGTCCATGGTTGAATTGTTTCTTGCAAGGTGTTTTGTGACCCAACTAGGGAACATCATCAGTCCTAGAAAGGAGATAGAACAAGACCAAACCCCACCCCCTTCTAGCGCTGATGATGTTCCCTAGTTGGGTCATGAAATATCTGCAAAAAAACCCACCAAGCTCAAGAGAGCACCAAGAATCCTCTTCCTCCTCCTCCTCCTCTCCACACACCCCACTCCCTTCTACAACTGATGATGTTACCTAGTTGGGTCATGAAATGCCTGCAAAATACCCACCAAGCTCAGAGAGCACCAAGAATCCTCCTCCTCCTCCTCTCCAGACACCCCACTCCCTTCTACAACTGATGATGTTACTTAGTTGTGTCATGAAATGTCTGCAAGAAAACCATCAAGCTCGGAGAGCACCGAGGACCCCACAACCCTCTTCCTCCTCCTCTCTGCAAACCTCACTCCCTTCCTGCACTGATCATGCCACCTATTTGGGTCATGAAACGTCTGTAGAAAAGCAACCAAGTTCACCAAGGACCCCACAATAATTAAAGCGTGATAACCACAAAGCATTAAAATCAGAACACTGGAATGGGGACGAATTGCAAACATTGGTAAGGTTGGGGAAAAAAAACTCGATGGAGCAAATCTGAACCCAGGGCAACGCATAAGATGGGCCACATCCACAAGTACCTGGATCACACCATTTTTTAAACCCAGGCTAGGAGTCCATCCATTCTTTGGGTTGGCCCAGTAAAATTAAATTGGTATTAATTTGCTGCTCAACGTTTACGTGTTTTCATTGGTTTATGTCATTACGGTATTTCTAACATGGTACGACGTCCAGAGTTGCTAATAATGAAATGGGCGGCATGTACATGTAATCAATAAATTACATTAAATCAAACAAAGGCATCAGTTAGTCCAATAATTGCAATTTCTGTTGTGTTGGTGTTTTCGGCCCTATCTTTGCCTGAACTGGGGTTGCATCAACAACACCATTGTGGGTGTTTGTGCCAGCTAAAGTTTTAACATAATTTTGTTTATTGCATTGAACTTTATACCATCCGGTTTAACAGCCTCAAAAATACAACTTAAATGGCCTGTCAGATGTAAATGCCTTATTCTCTAATGTGTAAATAGTATATGAATGGGATATCAGGGGTTAACTTATTCTTCAATCCTTAATGTATTCATGACTCATCACTCCCACACATAGCTCCACCCATTGTATATATAAGGAGCCATCTTCACCCTTTTCCTTGCTTCTATCTGTGAATATTCAGTGAATATAGAATGCCTATTGTAAATAAAAGGAAATATATTTAAACCTTTACTTCTTAATATCCTTATTGAGTCTGATCCAGAAAATATTGCAACAAGCTGGTAGCAGAGGATGGTTAATTGACTCAATAAAAACTTAAAAATGTCTAAGAAAGATAGGCCCAACACCAGGGCCTACAGCAAAGAAATGGAAACAGAACAAGAAATAATCAACGAATCCACAAACGCAATTTCGAGAGAATCCGAAGAATACACCACTGAAGACGAAGAATTAATAAACGAAAATGATGACCAGGAGGAAATTGAAATAGAAAATAACGAACTCAGGTCAGAGATATTGAAGCTATTAAAAAGCCAGAAGAGTGATGAAAGACTCATCGCGAACCTCCAAGAAATGCTAAAGAACAGCGGAGCAGCGAGAGAGAAAAACATCGCTAAAGAGAAGCCTAAAGAACCAAAAATTGTGAGTGATATGACTACAGAGAAAGCTATTACGAAGAAGAAGAAATGTGATCCCGCGCGAAATTTTGAATGGCAGCCATCTTGGTTTCAACAGGCCTCCAAGGTGAGCGAAGCAGAGCCAATCAAAACGCTCAGTTCAAAATTTCTGGCGCGAAAAACATTATCTGACAACGAAAATGAAAAAGAGGATTCAAACTCCTCGGAAGAGCCAGAATCAGAAAGTGAAGATGATTCAACAAAATCCCAAGTAAAGTCAGCGATGAAAACGCTTTTTGCTGCATTTGGGCCAAAACTAAAAATTACCAAAAAGGCACCGAAGAAGAGAGCGAACAAGCCGATACCTCAAGACCTGCCCGCTCCCATCCTGACTTCGAGAGCGACGACGCCCGAACCTAGAGAGCCTTGTCGATTCCGCCCTACACCAAAGACCGAAGCAAGTGACTACGCTTCCAAAAAGAAAAGAAGAGCAGCCGCCGTCGTCAGAGCTCCCAAGGCCGAAACAGAGACCGACTCATCTGAAGAAGAGCAAAGCGAGCGAGCCGCGGTGGAGAGAACCTTCCATAACGAAGTCAAAGAAGAAATGGACAACGCGCATGCGCGAAACTACGCAGACGACCCGGGAAGACATGAACTGGTGAAAGAGCCACGCAGACTCGTTGCGAGCATCCCCATGCCGTTTTGCAATTTTCTACACTTGCGAGACCACGGACTACCTCAGGTTGTAAGTAATGGACAAAATAATGTGGGAAACTTACCCAGTGACTTCCCAAAACTAAGGGTTGATGGCATTAATTTGCAAGAATGGTATCAACAGCTCCAGGTGGTCTTTATGAAAGAAAACTTACTATTCTTTATCACTAGTCCCCCAAAAAGACCTTGGACTTTAAAAATAGATTGTTTACATCATAGAGCTTTTTACTTAATAATATCTAGTGTGTCTCCTGCAATGTATCATAGCATCAAACCAAATCAGACTGTTTCTGAAATTATCCAATGCATGTTTAATTTGTTTCACAGCGACAGTGTAGCTACCACCACAAGAATGTCTAAGGATTTCTTTTCGTCTAGAGTAAAACCAGGGGTTTCCATAAGTGAGCATTTAATATATTTAAACAAAATAAGAGCTGAGCTGCACTTGAGGGGGGAGGTGATTTCAGACCAAACAATGAAAAGTGTTATTATCAACTCACTTGATTCATCATGGGATAGCTTTATGTCACATTTAGACACTATCAATCTAGGATATTTATCCATAGAAAGTCTATCTAACAAATTGATAGCAGAAGACAATTCAAGAAAAAATCGTTCTAGCAATCACACAGAACACAAACCTTTTAAGAAAGTAGTTTTCCAAGAAAAATATAATGAAACATACAAATGTCACAATTGTGGATCCAGGGAACACAATAGAAGAGATTGCCCCAAAATTTCAAAGGAAAGACATAGGCCAGAATATAGGAACAAATACAATTATAGACAGTCCTCCATAGATAGACATAGATATAGGAGCCCACCAAATTACAGAGAAAATAGAGGGGGCAGAGAAAATTCAAAAGATAGAAAATCTGGTTCACTGAATGGACTAAACAAACAAGACGACACAAAATTACAGCAAAATGAGAACAATAATTGGCTTATTGATTCTGGAGCATCTAATCACACCACTAATAACAAAAATATATTGTCTTCATTTACAGAAGATAAATTTGTAATAAAGGTAGCTAACCAAGAAAAGGTTCAAGTATTAGGCAGAGGGAATGTAACTTTGCCTGGTCTAGGAAAAATAGAGGGGGTATTGTTAATACCTGAAATACCTCATAACATACTAAGTGCCATAAAACTAAGTAGAGATTCTGACATTAATATAGTTTTCTCAAAGGGAAAAGCGACTTTAGAGAAGAATGAAACAAGTATAGGCACTGTAACGATTAAAGGAGGCCTACCTTATTTGATAACAAAGGAAGAATGGTTGCATAACATTGATTCAAATATAGAAGATTGTATTGAAGCAGATGATGAAAATATTAGCAACAGTGACAATGATGAATGTAAAATATCTCATAATCATACAGATACACACGATAAAAAAAAACCAAAAATAGGTAAGCCAATTCATGATGAGTGTGCTCACATCTTGCATAGGAAGTTAGGACATGCCAGTTTTCCTGTAGTACAAAAAAATGACTGAACACGCAGAAGGTGTCAAAATAAAAAATTGTGAAAACTATTTGGAATGCTCAGTATGTAAATCTACAAAACTAAAAACTAGTCCCAGGCCAAGAAACTATACTAGATCAACTAACAAAATTTTTGACTTAGTACACATGGACCTAGTAGGCCCATTAACTCCATCAATCACTTATAGAAAACGTTACTTCCTGACAATAGTAGACGATTATAGCCGTTATGGGTTTGTTTATACACTAAAACATAAAGATGAAACATTTCAAAAATTTAAGGAATTTTACAAACGCATAGAAACACAACACAATATCAGAATAAAACAAATTATGACAGATAGGGGATGTGAATTCATGTCTAAAGAATTCTCCCAATGGTTAAAGGACAGAGGAATGCTACATTACACGTCTAGTCCATTTTCTGCGTTCCAGAACGGAATTGCAGAAAGGAAAAATTCCACATTACAAACCATGATTAGGTGCACATTGGAGGATGCTGGCTTAAGCAAACAATTTTGGTCAGAAGCCCTACATTATTCAAATTACACACAAAATAGAACCTGGTCCAGTATTGTAAACAAGACACCATACGAGGTAATGTATAATAGGAAGCCAAAATTATCACACATGCACATATTTGGAGTCACTGCAGACGTACACATACCCAAACAATTGAGAAGAAAGGGAGAAAATGTATCCAGAAGACTCAGATTCATGGGATATGAAACTGGCACCAAAGGATACAGATTCATTGATAATAATAACAAATTTATAGTTTCCAGAACAGCTGTGTTCCATGAACAAGCCAACTGGTCTAAATTACATCTTAATGAAATATTTCCAAATAAATGCAAAGAAACAAAACCTCATGAGGAAGGGACCATAGAAAAACAAAATATCAACAAACACAAAAGCAAAACTAAAACTTGGACAAATAGCCAACACAAAATAAGGACAGACACACTGACAAAAAAGGAAGCAAGATATTTGCACGATAACAATAGCAAACCTGAAAGAGTCATTAGGAACAACAGGAATCAAATGCCAAATAAATACAGGGATTACATAATGCATATGGATGGTGAACCAATAACACCTAACACATATGAGGAAGTGTTAAAACTTCCTCGTGAAGAAAAAGAAAAATGGGAACTAGCTATGAAGAAAGAGATGGAAAGTTTACAAGGATTAAATGTATTTACACCTGCAATTGCACCTAAAGATAAAACAATTATTGGTACCAGGTGGATATATAAAATTAAGAATTTAGAAGGAGGCAATACTCTATACAAAGCTAGATTAGTTGCACAAGGTTATGCACAGAAATATCCGGAGGACTATACTGACACGTATTCCCCCACAGTAAGAACAGAGAGTGTCAAAACAGCTCTAGTGGTAGCATCAGCACTCAACCTTGATGTATTTCAATATGACATACAGACTGCTTATCTACACGCGAAACTAGATAAGGAAATATATGTAAGAGCACCTCACAGTCAATACACCAACAAAAATGAAATTTGGTTGTTGAATAAGAGTTTGTACGGATTAAAACAATCTGGTAAAAGATGGTATGATTGTTTGGTAAAAGTACTTAAGACTATGGATTTCAATGCTACCACTGCTGATAACTGTTTTTTTGTCAAAAAGGGTGACAACTACGTTGAATTTGTATTGATTTACGTAGATGACATTTTGTATATAGGAAAACACAAAGAGAGAAGAGAAACTTTTGTAAATAAGTTAAATGAACATTTCTCGTTGAAATCCCTAGGTAAAGTGAACAAATATCTTGGTGTCCAAATTAATAAGACTAGAAGGGGATTCAAACTTACTCAAAGAGATAAAATTATAGAACTTTTGAATAAATGTAACCTAATCAATGCCAAACCCTGTGATACTCCTATGCAAACTGATTTTCTTAGAAATACTGATGAATCTTCCCCTGAATTCAAGGATAACACGTTTTATAGATCAATCATAGGTTCGCTTCTCTATATATCTAATTGGACTAGGCCAGATATCGCTTTACCACTCAACTTATTATCCAGACACGTCAGCAAACCAACAATGTATCACTGGGAAGCTGTTAAAAGAATTTTAAGATATCTGAAAAGTACTCTAGATTTCTGCTTAGTATTAGAACCTAGTGATAATAAAGAACCAAAGCTTGTATGTTACGCAGATGCAGATTGGGCTGGAGACACGTCATGCAGAAAAAGTACATCTGGCTATATTTTTCTCTTAAATGACTGTCCAGTTTACTGGTACACTGGTAAACAAGAACTAGTAGCCACTTCAACGACAGAAGCAGAATATGTTTGTTTATCCAAAGCTGCAAATAACCTTGTATGGTTTAACGATTTAATTTCAGATGTTTGGAGAAAACCTGCTTTGCCTTTTGTCATGCATGAAGACAATAAAGCAGCTATTGAAATATCTAGATCTGATGCCATTGGACAAAGGTCCAGACATATAGATATAAAATTTAAACATGTGAGACAGTTGTCTCAGGATGGATTTATTAAAGCAATACACTGTGATACTTCAGAACAATTAGCTGACATATTAACAAAGCCCTTACCTTCTAAACAGCACAAATATCTGACTTCTAAACTGCATATTTTATATTGTCCTGAATCTGAATGTAATTGGTGTTGTATAACGAATCGGCATTTAGAGGGGGATTTGTCAGATGTAAATGCCTTATTCTCTAATGTGTAAATAGTATATGAATGGGATATCAGGGGTTAACTTATTCTTCAATCCTTAATGTATTCATGACTCATCACTCCCACACATAGCTCCACCCATTGTATATATAAGGAGCCATCTTCACCCTTTTCCTTGCTTCTATCTGTGAATATTCAGTGAATATAGAATGCCTATTGTAAATAAAAGGAAATATATTTAAACCTTTACTTCTTAATATCCTTATTGAGTCTGATCCAGAAAATATTGCAACATGGCCGATACAAAGAACCTAAAACTATAAAATCCATGGGCAACAGCCAATGAACTCAAACCGCCTAACGGCCAATATTAAGATCTCCACATAGGAGACCTTGCAAAATGTTCTAAGGGTTGGGGGGCAAAGGAGGCCCCAAGAAAGGGGGGTGTTACCTAGTGCCCCCCCCCAAAAGGAAGCATTGTCTCTAGCCCCAATCCCAATTCTCCCGAGCATTTTCTAAGACAATGTTTGCCACACTTAGAAACTTGAAGAGGGGTGGACTTCAACTCCCAGAATCCCCCAGCCTGGCCAATGTTTGTCAGCCTTGGGAACTTGAAGATGGGGGGAATTCTGGGAGTTGAAGTCCACCATCTTCAGGTTACCAAAACTGAGAAATACTGGTCTGGCTGGGGAATTCTGGGAATTGAAGTCCACCCATCTTAGGTTGTTCAACTTGCAAACTAGCACGGTAGACTCAGGCTGTCCCTTCCCCACTCCCCCCAAATAGGGGTGAAATCCAGCAGGTTCTGACAGGTAGTGGAAATTTTGAGCAATTCGGAGAACTGGTAAATGCCACCTCTGGCTGGCATCAGAGTGGGGAGGGAACGGGGATTTTGCAATATCCTTCCCCGGGAGTGGGGTGGGAATGGGGATTTTGCAATATCCTTCCCGTGCCACGCCCACCAAGCCACACCATGCCCACCAAGCCACGCCCACAGAACCCATAGTAAAAAAATTTGAATTTTACCACTGCCCTACATCAGTATGGTCACTGCACTTTTGGGGAGAAGAATAGCGGGCTTCTGTCAACACAGATTCCGGATCCAGCCTCTTGGGTGCACCCAGCTCTAATTCTAGGATGGGAGGCCACCAGGCGATCCTTCTGGCTTCTCAAGTAGACCTTTCTCTTGTGTCTACTGCTGCAATTCCTTGAAGGGTGTGTGTGTGTGTCAAATCTTAGTCTTTTGCAACTCTCTGCTGCCCCCCCCCCAAACTGGCCATCTGGAGGTTGGTACCCCAGATCAGGTGGCTCTAAGCCTCCCCAACTGATTGATTTACAATAACAGAATAACAGTGTTGGAAGGGACCTTGGAGGTCTTCTAGTCCAACCCCCTGCTCGAGCAGGAGACCCTAGACCATTGTGGACAAACGGCTGTCCAAACCCTTCTTGAAAACCTCCAGGGATGGAGCACCCACAACTTCTGGAGGCCAGCAGTTCCACTGGTTAATTGTCCTCAGTGTCAGGAAATTTCTCCTTAATTCCAGGTTGCTTCTCTCTTTGGTTAGTTTCCATCCGTTGTTTCTTGTTCTGCCTTCAGGGGCTTTGGAGAATAGGTTGACCCCCCTCCCCTCTTCTTTGGGGCAGCCCCTCCGATATTGAAAAACTGTTATCATGTCCTGGTCCTTCTTTTCCTTAAACTGGACATACCCTCAACCGGTTCTTGGTACGTTTTCGCCTCCACTCCCCTAATCCTCTTGGTTGCTCTTCTCTGCACTTTTTCCAGAGTCTCAACCTCTTTTTTTAATATCGTGGCAACCAAAAATGGATGCAGAATTCCAAATGTGTCCTTCCCAAGTCTTTATAAAGCGGTGCTAACACTTCACACATGATCTTGAATCCTTAAGGGGGGGGCATTGTTGGGAGATACCCCCCCCCTTCTCACATTATGTCCCAAATGGAGACTTTTTTTTTTTTAATTTGATTTATATGCCGCCCTTCTCCAGAGACTCAGGGCGGCTTACAGTGCGTTAAGCAATAGCCTTCATACTTTTTGTATATTTATACAAAGTCAGCTTATTGCCCCCACAATCTGGGTCCTCAATTTACCTTAGAAAGGATGGAAGGCTGAGTCAACCTTGAGCCTGGTGAGATTCGAACCTGCAGTAATTGCAGGCAGCTGGTCTTAATAAAAGGGTGCTTTAGACCACTGTACTACCAAGCCACTTTGTGGCTCAGCAGACTTCATGGGAAGGAAGGAGAGCTTGTCCAACCAGTTTTTCCATCCACCCCCCCCCCCTTCCTTTGGTCTGCATGGCTGCAGCTGAAACCCATCTACCGTTCCACTCCTTGCTGCAGGCAATGCCTTCATTGATAACCGGATGGGACTTTCTTCCCAGAGGAAAAGTCAGGAGGGCCCTATTGGGGGGGGGGGGCATTTATTTATTTTTTATTTTATTTTTTGCTTTAATTTATATGCCGCCCTTCTCTGGAGACTCAGGGCGGCTTACAGTGCGTTAAGCAATAGCCTTCATCCTTTTGTATATTTATACAAAGTCAGCTTATTGCCCCCACAATCCAGGTCCTCATTTTACCTACCTTAGAAAAGATGGAAGGCTGAGTCAACCTTGAGCCTGGCGAGATTCAAACTTGCAGTAATTGCAAGCAGCAGATGTTAATAACAGTGCTTTAGTCCACTGTACTACAGGCTCTTTATTGGCTTCTTTAATTGCCCGCCTCCCAATGGGGGAGGGGGGCTCTGGGCAGTGTACAATTTAATCAATATACTATGACATTAATAAGTGAGTAATTTAAAGTTGGAGGAAAAGGGTGGGGAGGACAAAGGAAGACTAAATAATGCTCCAACACTGGAGGTTTTTAAGAAGATGTTGGATAACCATTTGTCTGAAGTGGTGTAGGGTTTCTGCTGGGCAGGGGGTTGGACTAGAAGACCTCCAAGGTCCCTTCCAATTCTGTTGTTCTATTCTATTCTCTAATGGTTAAATTAGTTGGAGAAATATAGAAATAAACGGGAAGAAATAAAAATCGTGGAAAGGAAATTAGGTACAGGTTCATGTCAAATATAAATAAAATAATTAGAATAATATAATATATTATAATGATATATATATATGATATATTAGAAATATATGTATAAAAGATATATTAAGATAAGAAAGAGAAAACGTATAAATATGGATTACTGACGCAAAACTGTTGAAAAGAAGATGTAAATATCTGTTTTTGTTTATTTTTTAAAAAAACTGTTTAATAAAATATATTTTAAAAAAATAAGTGAGTAA
Source organism: Pantherophis vulpinus (assembly GCA_037215915.1). Classification (NCBI taxonomy): domain Eukaryota; kingdom Metazoa; phylum Chordata; class Lepidosauria; order Squamata; family Colubridae; genus Pantherophis; species Pantherophis vulpinus. The sequence goes on from JAXLNS010000003.1 coordinate 1,764,029, forward strand.
TTTAAGATCAGCATTTTAAAATGTAAATTAACATGACAGGTAGTCCTCGAGATACAACAGTTCATTTAGTGACCATTCAAAGTCGCAGCGGTGTGGCAAAAAAGGGATTTTTTATGACCGTTTTTCCACACTTACGACCGTTGTAGCATCCCTGTGGTCATGCAATCAAAATTCAGATACTCGACCGCTGACTCACACTTATGACCGTCGCAGTGTGCCAGGGTCATGCGATTCCCCTTTGGCGACCTTCTGACAAGCAAAGTCCATGGAATAAATAAATACAAATACAAAAATGGAAGAAGTGAGGTTCACTTAAGAACCGTGTTATTAATTAAACAATTTCAGCGATTCACTTATCAACGGTGGCACGATAGGTCGTAAAATGAGGCACAACTCACTTCAATGTCTCACTGGACAAGAGAAATTTGGGGCTCAATTAGGGTCGTAAGCCGAGGACTACCTGCACAGAATTGCAGAAGGTGTGGGGACCCCCCACACACACACTTCAACTTCAACTCCCAGAATTCCCAGCCAGACTCATGTTTCTCAATCTTGGCCACAGGAAATGGATGGACTTCAATTCCCAGAATTCCCCAGCCAGACTCATGTTTCTTAACGTTGGCCATAGGAAATGGATGGACTTCAACTCCCAGAATTCCCCAACCAGACTCATGTTTCTTAACCTTGGTCACAGGAAATGGATGGACTTCAATTCCCAGAATTCCCCAGCCAGACTCATGTTTCTCAATCTTGGCCACAGGAAATGGATGGACTTCAACTCCCAGAATTCCCCAGCCAGACTCATGTTTCTCAATCTTGGCCATAGGAAATGGATGGACTTCAACTCCCAGAATTCCCAGCCAGACGTATGTTTCTTAACCTTGGCCAAAGGAAATGGATGGACTTCAGCTCCCAGAATTCCCCAGCTAGTTGCAACGATTTATTTAACAACTTGAGACAAGGAAGGAAGGTTGAAAAATGGGGCAAAAACTCACTTAACACGTGTTTCACTTAGCAACAGAAATGCTGGGCTCAATTGTGGTTGTAGGTCGAGGACTATCCGTACTTCCTCTTATAGCTCAACATGCTGCACCCCCGTTTTCATTTCCTGCTAGCTGGGGAATCCTGGGAGTTGAAGTCCACACACCGCAAAATTGCTGGGATTGAGAAATTCTCTTCTAATGTACTTCCCACCCCTCCCCTTTCCAGGTTTTTTTCTGTAAGGACGTTTCTGCCAAGGGCCTTGTTTTCGTCCCAGGTGCTCCCACCTGAGACGGAAGTGGAGGCGTGACTCACTTTGCAAAACCTGGAGTTGAAAACGTAGCTCCTGCAGAGCAAACCACACGGGAGAATCAGGCCATTTCCGTGACCGCAAACATGGGTGAATCATATTTCAGTCTGCCCAGAGGTGAAAACATAGGAACCGAGTCTTCATTTGCACCTTATCTCCATGAAAGGAGAAGAGGAGCATGGCGGTCGGGTCAAAATACTCAAATCAATCAGGTTAAAATAGCTCAATCGGGCAATCAAAGAACCATCAGTGTATAAACAAGAGAGCCAACCCTCCTCTCTTCTAGCACTGATGTTGTTACCTAGTTGGGTCATGAAAGGTCTGCAAGAAAACTGCCAAGTTCAGAGAGCCCCAAGAACTCAACAGTCGTTGTCCTCCTCCTCGCACTGAGGATGTTACCTAGCTGGGTCATTAAAGGTCTGCAAGAAAACATTATAATTGTTCTGATTGTAAGGAAATTCGTCCTTAATTCCAGGTTGCTTCTCTCCTTGATTAGTTCCCATTTGTTGCTTCTTGTCCTGCCCTCAAGTGCTTTGGAGAATCAGTTGAAGAAGAGTCCAGCACCTGTCTCAGTTTTACTGTAAGAGTAATAGAGTTAGAAGGGACCTTGGAGGTCTTCTAGTCCAGCCCCGTGCTCGAGCAGGAGACCCTAACCCATTTCAGACAAGTGACTGTCCAGTCTCTTCTTAAAAGCCTCCAGTGATGGAGTGCCCACAACTTCTGGTGGCAAGCAGTTCCACTGGTTGATTGTTCTCACTGTTTCCTGTGTCCCCCCCAAAATAAGACCTGGTCTTATATTAATTTCTGCTCCAAAAGACACATTACGGTTTATTTTCTGGTTAGGTCTTATTTTGGGGGGGAATACAGTACTAAACGGCTCCGTCTGGTTGACGATCTTAACTGGGGCTTATTTTGGGGGTAGGGCTTATATTACGAGCATCCTGAAAAATCATGCTAGGGCTTATTTTCTGGTTGGGTCTTATTTTCGGGGAAAATAGGGTAGGAAGTTTCTCCTTAATTCCAGGTTGCTTCTCTCCTTGATGAGTTTCTATCCATTTCTTCTTCTCCTGCCTTTCGGGTGCTTTGGAGAATAGGTGGAGCCCCCCTCTTCTTTGGGGCAGTCCCCTCAAATACTGGAAGACTGCTATCGGGGCCCCTCCTACTCCTTCTCTTCAATGGCAAGATTTACTCCAGGAGTAAGGGGTGGGCTTCCTGCAGAGTAAATGGGAGGCAGCCCTGGAGAACTAGCAACTGGCATTGCAAGAGAGCGGGCATGCCACAGCAAGTAGCTGGGGGTGGGGGGGCAGTGGTTTCACCTGGGAACAGCCCAGGCAGGTGGCATCAGAGTTGGCAAGACTCTGGTGATGCAAACAGGGAGAGGTATGGCAACGCCACAACGCTTGTTTGCAGAGGGACTGGGAGAGCCCGTGCTGATCTGATCGATAGGGAGATTCGTAAGGGCTGGGTCCCGACGGATAAGGATTCAGGCAATACAGGTAGTCCTCGAGTTACGACAGTTCGTTTAGTGACCATTCAAAGTTAGCACTGAAAAAAAGGGGGATTTATGAGCGTTTTGCACACGAATGACCCTGCAGTCACATGATCAGAATTCGGAGGCCTGGCACCTGGCTCGTATTTATGACGGTCGAAGTGTCCCGGGGTCACGTGATCCCCTTTTGCGGCCATCTGACCAGCAAAGTCCAGGATGGGAGAAGCCAGGATCGCTGAATACCCGTGTGACAAGACTTAACTGCAGTGATTCACTTAACGATTGTAGACAGAAAGGTTGTAAAACGGGGTAAAACTCACTTAATAAAGGAATGGGAACTGCAGAGAGGAAGAGGGGAGAAGACTGTGGGGTCCTTGGGGCTCTCTGAGCTTGGCTGTTTTCTTGCAGACATTTCATGACCCAACTAGGGATCATCATCAGTGCGAGGAGGAGGAGGAGGATTGTTGAGTCCTTGGGGCTCTCTCAGCTTGGCTGTTTTCTTGCAGACGTTTCATGACCCAACTAGGGAACATCATCAGTGTTAGAAGGGAGTGGAGTTTGTGGAGGAGGAGAGGAGGAGGAGGAGGATTGCGGCAAACATTTCATGACCCAACTAGGGAACATCATCAGTGCGAGGAGGACTGTTGAGTCCTTGGGGCTCTCTGAGCTTGGATGTTTTCTTGCAGACCTTTAATGACCCAACTAGGGAACATCATCATCAGTGCCCTAGAAGGTAAGCTACCTCTCTCTCAGGTGAAAAAACGCTTTGGATGGCACCGGGTCCTGCACTGAAGTGGGTTTTGAGCCTGGCAAGGCAAGAGACCAAGGAATTTTGTCTGGCTGGTGCCAACCTTGATTTATAAGCAGAAGCTACTCTGGTTGCAGAAGGTCACAGTCTGAATTTAGCTCTCCTTGGCCCGGGGGGTGGGTGGGGGGGCTGGCAAGGGGCATTCCAGGGCCCCGCAAAAGGCGGGTGGGCATAGAGGACAGACTCCCCCACCACCAACCAGCAGGTGCCAGCCTGGGGTCGCCCCCCGGGACCCCCAACAAAGCGGAGGCTGCGATCGATTCCAGCCTTGTGACTTTTAATCCTGGGCAGATACTCCCAGGCTAACATGGGAAGCTATTTTTAAAACCTTTTGTAGAGGCTTAGAGCTTTGGAGGAGTTGTTTACACATACCCCAAATTAAAATCATCTGCCAAGTGGGGAGGAGGAGGAAGGAGGAGGAGGGGGAAACTCCCAAATTTTTCCCAGCATCGATTATGGAAGACAAACGGGAGGAATTGAGAAAAGCCGAGGAACTGCAGTGAGAAACGAGGTTAAAAGTGAAAGAGATTCTGGGTCGGGGCAACAGACTCCACCTGGCATGGTGCCCGTAGCCTTCAATCTGACCTTGATCTTCAGGTTTGTTGAACCCAACTGCCAAGAAGAGGCCCCTTCCCCACCCCCCATGGCCCAGGAATCTCTAGGGAGGGGAGACAGAATGTCTGGTATCACTAAAAGGGACGTCTAGTCTAACTCACCCCAAAGTCACGGAGTGGGGAAATCTCTGTTTTCTTCCAAGGTTTGTTTCTTCTCTTTTGTTGGAGAAGAAAATAGATTGGCAAGGACTGTTTGGTCTAGCAATGAAAGCATCATAGAAACTAGGCGTTGTGAGTTCTAGTCCCACCTTAGGCATGAAAGTCAGCTGGGTGATTTTGGGCCAATCACCAGGAGACGGGGAGTTCTAGTCCTGCCTTAGGCATGAAAGTCAGCTGGGTGATTTTGAGCCAATCACCGGGAGACGGGGAGTTCTAGTCCCGCCTTGGGCATGAAAGTCAGCTGGGTGATTTTGAGCCAATCACCGGGAGACCGGGAGTTCTAGTCCCGCCTTAGGCATGAAAGTCAGCTGGGTGATTTTGAGCCAATCACCAGGAGATAGGGAGTTCTAGTCCTGCCTTAGGCATGAAAGTCAGCTGGGTGATTTTGAGCCAATCACCAGGAGACGGGGAGTTCTAGTCCCGCCTTAGGCATGAAAGTCAGCTGGGTGATTTTGAGCCAATCACCAGGAGACCGGGAGTTCTAGTCCTGCCTTAGGCATGAAAGTCAGCTGGGTGATTTTGAGCCAATCACCAGGAGATAGGGAGTTCTAGTCCCGCCTTGGGCATGAAAGTCAGCTGGGTGATTTTGAGCCAATCACCAGGAGATGGGGAGTTCTAGTCCTGCCTTAAGCACAAAAGCCGGCTGGGTGACTTTGGGCCAATCACCCGGAGACCGGGAGTTCTAGTCCCGCCTTAGGCATGAAAGTCAGCTGGGTGATTTTGAGCCAATCATCAGGAGACCGGGAGTTCTAGTCCCGCCTTAGGCATGAAAGTCAGCTGGGTCACTTTGGGCCAATCACCAGGAGACGGGGAGTTCTAGTCCTGCCTTAAGCACAAAAGCCGGCTGGGTGACTTTAAGCCAATCACCAGGAGACAGGGAGTTTTAGTCTTGTTTTAGGCAGGAAAGTCAGCTGGGTAACTTTGGGCCAATCACCAGGAGACCGGGAGTTCTAGTCCCTCCTTAGGCACGAAAGCCGGCTGGGTGACTTTGGGCCAGTCCCTCTCTGTCGGCCTACCTCACAGAGTCGTTGTGGGGGGGGGGGAAGGAGGAAGGAGTTTTAGGTATCTTCGCCTCCTTGAGTTACTTCTATATAATAATAAACACCGGATAAAAATCAAATAAATTTAATTAATCAAATAAATGCTGGACAGCCCCTCCCTTGCATCCCTGGTACCGCCCTGCCAATACCCCCCCCCCAAAAGCAGACGGAGCAAAATCAAGACCCCATCCCCCTAACCCCCCCCCCCCACCTACCCAGGGCTGTGCCAAATCCCCCTGGCTGCCCTCCCCTTGCAGAAAAGCACTTCTGAAACCCAAATTTTCCAGCCACTCTCCCTCCGAGCTTAAGAGGGAAACTGCTGACTCTTCTAATTTCCCCTCCCTCCCTTCCTCCCTCCCCTTCTTTTTAATGAAAAGACCCCTGCCCCTACGGGTCACCTCCAGCAGTGCAAGCAACTCAGCAGCCACCCCCCCCCCTCCGAGGTGGGAAGACGGAGGGCCCCCCACCCCGGAAAAGGCAGCCTGTTGCTACACTCCCCACCCCACCCCCGGCCCTTCTCGCCCGCCTGCCTCCTACCCATCTCTTCCGCTGACATGAAAGACACTGGAAGAAGACAAGCCCCTCCGGCCAGGACCACCCCCCACGTTCTCCGCAAAACAGGAACTCTTCCCAGATGCAACGATTTTGGCAGGAATCCGAACAAGGAGCCAAGAAGGAGAAGGAACAATGAATTATGGAGGAGAAAACAGCCCAGAAAGCCAGTGGGGAATGAAACTGTCTGGGAACGGGTATAAACAAGCAGTCAAGTTCCCACCCTCATGAACTCTCCTCCAGCTTTGGAAATGTGGTCACCGCTAGCCTCGGAGGATGTGTGTGGGGGGGATTCCTGGATCTGTGTGGAAGGCTGTGCTCCAGGGAAGGGATGAAAAATTTCAGTCCCTGAGATTTTTCTGGCTGCTTGGGAAAGTGCCCCCTCCTAAGCCGGACAGATTTCTTTTGCCCGTTTGAAACTGCAATGGAAATGCACGCATGAATCTATATAGAATGACAAGAGTTGGAGGGACTTTGGAGGTCTTCTAGTCCAGTGTTTCTCAACCTTGGAAGCTTGAAGATGGGTGGACTTCAACTCCCAGAATCCCCCAGCCAGCGGCACTCAGACAAAATAGCCATCAACGGGCACATAGAGATGGACCACATTTACACACCATTCAAAAGAGACAATCAAAAAGCTAAGAGATCACTGCAGTTCCTGGCCAGAAATAAAATACCCACAAGAGCAGAGATTAACACAGTGTTTCTCAACCTTGGTAGCTTGAAGATGGGTGGACTTCAACTCCCAGAATCCCCCAGCCAGCGTTGCTGGGTGGGGGGTTCTGGGAGTTGAAGTCCACCCATCTTCAAGCTTCCAAGGTTGAGAAACACTGTAATCTAGTCCAACCCACTAAGCAGGAGACCCAATCCAGGAGAGTCCTTGAATTACAACCCTCTGT
>JAXLNS010000003.1:1773380-1863380 GCA_037215915.1 Pantherophis vulpinus
GTTTCGGGGGGGGGGGGGTTGGTTTGCAAAGCAGTGGCTGGAGGTGGGGGGCCCCCCGAGGCTCGTCTTTGGGAGGGGGGGTCTCCGGGCAGAAGAGGGGCGCCGGCTGCAAAAAGAGGAACAAAGGCGTTCTCATTACCATGGCTCCTTCGGAGGGGGCGCTGGAGGGGGGCCCCCCGGACCCCAACTGCCTTCCTTCCCCGGAGATCACTGGACGGCCGCTTTCCTCTGGGCTACGCCCGGCTCCTCATCGGGATCCCGCTCAGGCATTCTGGACCAGAGGCCCCGCTCTTGCGGGGCTGGGCGGGGGGGGGGCGCCCGCCCCGGATGGGATCCAGGTGTGCTTGGCCCCGGGCGACGGGCCTGCCTGCAACCGAGGACGCCCCCCGACCCAGCGCTGCCTCCCCTCTCGGCCCGGCCTCGCGAAGAGAGAAGGGCTCTCCGGCGGGGGGTAGAGGAGGGGGTGGGAGGGGAATGGAGGAAAGGGGTGGGGGGAAGAGGCTGCCCGCTCTGGAAAAACTCCCTCCCTCCCTCTCCTCTCCTTCTCTTCTCTCTCTCTCTCTCACACACACACACTTTCTGTCTCTCTTTCTCTCTTTCTGTTTTGCTCTCCTGCACTTTCTCTCTCTTTTCTCTCTCTTTCTCTCTCACACACACACTTTCTGTCACTCTCGTTTGCTCCCATATACTCTCTCACACATTCTCTCTCCTCTCTCTCTCTCTTTCTTTCATTCTTTCTCTCTCCCTCTCTCTCTCTCACACACTTTCTATGTCTCTTTTGCTCTTTTGCTCCCATATACTCTCTCACACATTCTCTCTCCTCTCTCTCTCACTCTCTCTCTTTCTCTCTCTCTCTCCCCCTCTCTCCCTCTCTCTCTCTCACACACACTTTCTATCTGTCTCTCTTTCTCTTTGGCTCTTTGGCTCTCCTGCACTTTCTCTCTCTTTTCTCTCTCTTCTCTCTCTCTGTCTCTCTCACACACACACTTTCTCTTTTGTTCTTTTGCTCTCATGCATTCTCTCTCTCTTCTCTCTTTCTCCCTCCCTCTTTCTCTTTGTTTCTCGTTTGCTCTCATGCACTCTCTCTCTCTCTCTCTCTCTCTCTCTCTCTCTCTCTCTCTCTCTCTCTCTCTCTCTCTCTCACGCACACACACGCTCTGTCCCCAGGCTGCGAAGGACTCCAGAGCTATGCCAACCCTGCAGAACAGCCGCCCTCTTTGTGTCCTGCCCTGCGCCCAGACAGCCTGAGAACAGCTTCCTTGCCCGCAGGAGTGGGGAGAGGGGGGGCCCTGCAAACGCCTCCAGGGTGTAAAGCTTGCAGTTGGCGCTGGGGTCTTGCAAGGAGCCCATCCTGCCCGAAGTGACTCCGGTCCAGGCCGCCTCCTGCTTGGCCAGCCTTTCTTTCTGCCAAGAAACCCCTTCCCACCCCTTCCTCACACCTCCCCACCAGCTTCTTTCTCCTTCCCTTCCTGAAAGGGGCCCTGACTGCCCTCCCCCCCTCCCTCCCTCCAGTCAATAGGGAGCTTAGCTGGAGGTGCCAAGGAGGGAAGCAAAGGAGGAGAGAGGCTGCCTGAGATCTCCCCCCCCACACACACACACACAAAACGAGGAATCTACTTTGCTCACAAATCTGGCTGTGCAACCATGGAGATGGGAGGGTGTTGCCAAGGAAGGGGGCAGGAAGGGAAGACCCTCCCCACCCTCCAGCCCCCAGGAAAACTTCTATTCCTTTGAAGCAAAGCACCAAAAGGCAGGAGAAGAAGCAACGGATGGAAACTAACCAAGGAGAGAAGCAACCTAGAACTAAGGAGAAACTTCCTGACAGTCAGAACAATTCACCAGTGGAACTGCTTGCCACCAGAAGTTGTGAATGCTCCAACATTGGAGGGTTTTAAGACGCGATTGGACTGCCATTTGTCCGACATGGTCTAGGGCAGTGATGGCCAATCTTTTCATCACCAAGTGCCCAAACCGGAACACGCGTGCATGTGTGTGCAGGTGCGTGTGCCAGAGCACCAGAAAACCAAAGATCAGCTGGCCAGTGCGCAGATGCCTGTTTTCTGGGCCATTTTCAGGCTGTTTTTGGGCTGTTTTTCAGGCCACAAATGGCCCCCCAAAAATAGCCTGAAAATGGCCCCCAAAAATGGCCTAAAAGCAGCCTGGTTTTGGGGCTTTTTCCGGCGCTACGGTACCCGTGGAGAAAAGCTAGTCAGCGCGCATGTGTGCACCGGAAAACAGAAGAGCAGCTGTTGACGGCGCATGTGCCCACAGAGTGGGCTCTGTGTGCCACCTCTGACATGCGTGCCATAGGTTCGCCATCACAGGTATAAGGTTTTCTGCTTGAGCAGAGGGTTGGACTAGAAGACCTCCAAGGTCCCTTCCAAATCTGTTATTCTTTTATTCTTTGTAACAGGAAAATAACCAAACTTTCTTTCCTTCCTTCCTCCCTCCCTCCCTCTTCCTTCCTTCTTTCCTTCCCCCTTCCTCCCTCCCTCCCTCCCTCCCTCCCTCCCTTCCTCTTTCTTTCTTTCTTTCTTTCTTTCTTTCTTTCTTTCCTTCCTCCCTCCCTCCTTCCTTCCTTCCCGTTCCTTCCTTCTTTCCTTCCTTCTTCCTTCCTTCCTTCCTCCCTCCCTTTTTCTTTCTTTCTTTCTTTCCTCCCTTTCTCTTCCTTCCTTCTTTCCTACATCCTTCCTTCCTTCGTCCTTCCTTTCTTCCTCCCTCCTTCCCTCTTTCTTTCTTTCTTTCTTTCCTTCCTTCCTCCTTCCTTCCCCTTCCTTCCTTCTTCCTTCCTTCCTTCCTTCCTCCCTCCCTCCCTTTTTCTTTCTTTCTTCCTTTCCTTCCTCCCTTCCTCTTCCTTCCTTCTTTCCTTCATCCTTCCTTCCTTCGTCCTTCCTTCCTCCCTCCCTTTCTTTCTTTCTTTCTTTCTTTCTTTCCTTCCTCCCTTCCTCTTCCTTCCTTCCTTCCTTCGTCCTCCCTCCCTCCCTTCCTTTTTCTTTCTTTCTTTCTTTCTTTCTTTCTTTCTTTCTTTCTTTCTTTCTTTCTTTCTTTCCTTCCTTCCTTCCTTCCTTCCTTCCTTCCTTCCTTCTCTTCTCTTCTCTTCTCAAAGTCACCCAACTGGCTTTCCTGGCTAGCGGGTGGGATTTGAACTCAGAGTCCCCTGTTTTCTAACCTGGCGCCTTAACTTTTAGACCAGGCAGTCTCCAAACTTGGCGACTTTTAAGACGCGTGGACTTCATCTTCCAGAATTCCTCAGCCAGAGTGGCTGAGGAATTCTGGGAATTGAAGTCCACACGTCTTAAAGTCGCCTAGTTTGAAGACCCCTCTCCTAGACCAAACTGCCTCTGGGCTGAGGGTTTTAGCAAGTGAATTTGCAAGGGTGGGAAATCAGCTGGTTCTGCTCCCTCCTGGAAGGGGTAACTGGGATGGGCTAGCCATATGATGCCACCCTGATCCGTCACCCTGGATTTATGGGGCAGCTTCCACCAGGAGTCCCTCCCCACCAAGGCCTTCTCCTCTGACCAAATTGGCCGCCTACGGTGATGGCCCGAGACTCGCTTGTGAAGGTCAACGGAGGGAGGGAGGGAGCCGTTTGGAAGGCGGGGGCGCTGGTGAAATCCACAGTAAAGACATTGGAAGCGACAGAGCGAAAGCCGTACGGGGAATTTAAAGTTCAGATTGATTGGCCCCTGTGACAAATCGCAGCTGACATGCCTATGATTGAAAAAGAACTTAGTTGGGCTTATTGAATGTAGCCGTCAAAAGACGCCTTAACGTAAAGACCAGAAATCGACAAAGGCTCTACAAGGCGCCGGGATTTGCAGGTCGAGATTGCACAAAAAAAAAAAAAAAAAAACCAATTGAAAGATGTGGACCCAGTACAAATTCTTACATACAAATTGCACTTAAGGCTGCAATATTTTGCATTTTTGGCTAGCGGTCCAGTTTGTAAGGTGCTGGCCTAGGAATCAGAAAACGGTGAATTCTAGTTCCGCCTTAGGCAAGAAAGCTGGCTGGGTGTCTTTAGGGCCAATCACCAGGAGACAGTGAGTTCTAGTTCTGTTTCACACATTGAAAGCTGGCAGGTTGACTTTGAACCAATCACCAGGAGACGGTGAGTTCGAGTCCTGCCTTAGGCCAACAAAGCCAGCCAGGTGAGTCTGGGCCAATCGCCAGGAGATGCTGAATTCTAGTTTCACCTTAGCATGAAAGACAGGCGGGCCAATCACTAGGAGACAGTGAGTTGTAGTTCTGCCTTAGGCACGAAAGCCGGTTGGGTGATTTTGAGCCAGTTACCAGGAGACGGTGAGTTCTAGTCCCGCCTTAAGCAGGAAAACCGGCTGGGTGACTTTGGACCCCAATCACCAGGAGACGGTGAGTTCTAGTCCCGCTTTAGGCATGAGAGCCAGTCGGGTGACTCAGTCCCTCTCTCTCAGCTCAATCCACCTTGCAGGGTTGTTGTTTGGGGGGTGGGGAAGGAGGAGGAAACAGTATTTATTTATTTATTTATTTATTTATTTATTTATTTATTTATTTATTTATTTATTTATTTATTTATTTATTTATTTATTTATTTATTTATTTATTTTTGAATTTGTATACCGCCCTTCTCCCTAAGGACTCAGGGCGGTGTACAGCCACATAAAAACATAGAGTACAAATATTAAAATACCATTAAAAGATATATATATAAATTTGGCCCCATAATTAAAAACAGTAACAAACCAATTAAAACATTTAAAAAGTGTTAGGCCAGCCCGGCTTGCTGGAAAAAGAAAGTTTTAATATTAGGCATACTTGCCGCCCTGAGTTATGTATAAACAATTTTAAAAGGATAAAAATTCAATGAATGAATAAAACATAAACATAAATACTACAAACATTTAGAATTTGGACTGTCGAAAGCCAAGAGAATTCGGATCGGCACCAATGAAAAGAGAAGAATCATTAGATGCTGATTTTACGAGGGTTGAATTCAAAAACAGGCCAACATTGGCTAATGATGCTGAATTAGGGAACTGGAATAACAACAACAACAATAAACGAGGTAGATTGGAGCCAGAATGCAGAACAAATGAAGCAGACGGGGGCAGGCTTGCTGTGCAGCCCAATGAAATACAGGCAGTCCTTGAGTTACGACCACAATGGAGCCCAAAATTTAATGTTGCTTAGCGAGACAGTTGTTCAGTGAATTTTGCTCTTATTTTACAACCTTTCCTGCCACGGTTGTGAATCACTGCAGTTGTTAACCATGTAGTCACATGGTTAAGTGAATCTGGCTCCCCCCTCCATTGACTTTGGTTGTCAGAAGGTCGCAAACGGGGACACAGCGACCGTCATTAAGATGAACCGGTTGCCAAGCAAGTCTGATTTTGATCACGTGACCATGGGGATGCCGCAACGGTCATAAGTGTGAAAAAACGGTCATATAAGTCAATTTTTTCAGTGCTGATGTAACTTCGGTCACTACATCAACTGTTTTTGATCTAAATGCATGTATTTTCATAGTGTGGATCTTGTTTGTTTGTTTGTTTGTTTGTTTGTTTATTTATTTATTTATTTATTTATTTATTTATTTATTTATTGAATTTGTATACCGCCCTTCTCCCAAAAGGGACTCAGGGCGGTGGGCAGCCAAAATTAAAATACATACAATACAAAAGTTAAGATAGCTAAAATAAATTAAATCAATCGGCCTCCCAATTTAAAACCCCAAGTCTATAAAATTTAAAAATTCCCATTAAAAAACCATTTAGGCTAGGCCGGCTTGCTGGAATAAATAAGTCTTCAGGGCTTTACGGAAGGTCCGGAGGTCCGGGATCAGCCGTATTCCGGGAGGTAGCTCATTCCAGAGGGCAGGTGCCCCCACAGAGAAGGCTCTCCCCCTGGGGGCCGCCAGCCGACATTGCTTGACCGACGGCACCCTGAGGAGGCCCTCTCTGCGAGAGGGTATTGGCCGGTGGGAGGTTATCGGTAGCAGCAGGTGGTCTCGTAGGTACCCTGGCCCTAAGCCATGGAGAACCAACACCTTAAAGCGCACCCGGAAGACCACTGGGAGCCAGTGCAGCTCGCGCAGGAGGGGTGTTACATGGGAGCGCCATGTCGCTCCTGTGATCACCCGCGCGGCCGCATTCTGGACCAGTTGGAGCCTCCGGGTGCTCCTCAAGGGGAGCCCCATGTAGAGAGCGTTGCCGTAGTCCAGGCGAGATGTGACGAGGGCATGGGTGACTGTGCATAAGGAGTCCCGATCCAGAAAGGGGCGTGTATCAGGCAAACCTGATAAAAAGCCCCCCTGGCCACGGCCGTCATATGCTCTTCTAAAGACAGCCGTGCATCCAGGAGGACGCCCAAGTTGCGAGCCCTCTCCGTGGGGGCCAATAACTCGCCCCCAATAGCCAGCGATGGCACCAGCTGGTTATATCGGGACGTCGGAAGCCACAGCTATTCGGTCTTGGAGGGATTGAGTCGAAGCCTGTTCCTCCCCATCCAGACCCGCATGGCCTCCAGACACTGGGACATCACTTCAAGGGCATCGTTGGGGTGGTCTGGGGTGGAGATGTACAGCTGAGTGTCATCAGCGTACTGGTGGTATCTCACCCCGAAGCCACGGATGATCTCACCCAGCGGCTTCACATAAATGTTGAACAGGAGCGGCGAGAGGACCGACCCTTGCCGCACCCCACAAACAAGGCGCCTCGAGGTCGACCTCTGCCCCCCTGCCAACACAGACTGCGACCGGTCGGAGAGATAGGAGGAGAACCACCGCAGCACGGTGCCTCCCACCCCCAATCCCCCCAGCTGACGCAGCAGGATACCATGGTCGATGGTGTCAAAAGCCGCTGAGAGATCTAACAGGGCCAGGACAGAGGAACAACCCCTGTCCCGAGCCCTCCAGAGATCATCCACCAATTCGACCAATGCCATCTCCGTGCTGTACCCAGGCCTGAAGCCGGACTGGCACGGATCTAGATAGACGGTTTCATCCAGGTACTGCGGGAGCTGTCGTGCAACCACACTCTCAACAACCTGGACTAAGTTCCTGGACTAAGCAAACGGCACTAAACAGGAATTACTGAACCCATCCAGGGTTTGCACAGACATGATCTCATTCCGGGCAGGTTGCAGATTGCAACATGTCTTCCTGATTGTGTTTTCCCCAAATCTTTTCCCACCTAATTATTTCGTGTTGTGTCTTTCACGCAATTACAGGGTCTGTGTGCGCTGCCAAAGACTTTCGGGAGTCGAGAGTTGTGGTTCCAGACTTTGGCTGACCAGAGGGACGTCTGGAATGGGTTCAAGAGGGGGTGGGCAGGTGGGCAGAGAGGGAGATCTGGCACACACCCCACCCCCCCATGCCATGGAAGAGCTAACAATTCAGCATAACAGGGTTGGAAGGGACTTTGGAGGTCTTCTAGTCCAACTCCCTGTTCAGAGCAGGAGACCCCACACCATTTCACACAAATGGCTGTCCAGTCTCTTCTTAAAAGACCTCCAGTGATGAAGCTCCCACAACTTCTGGAAGGAGCCATTCAAACTAGTTCAAATTAATTGCCTATGGGTATTTTAATGCCACTCTATAAAGCCCTTGTAAGGCCACACCTAGAGTACTGCATCCAATTTTGTTCACCACACTATAAAAAAGATGCTGAGACTCTTGAAAATAGTGCAGAGGAGAACAACCAGGACGATGAGGGGACTGGAGGCTAAAACATACGATGAACGGTTGCAGGAACTGGGCCTGGCTACTCTAGTGAAGAGAAGGACCAGGGGAGACAGGATAGCAGACTTCCAATATTTGAGGGGCTGCCACAGAGAGGAGGAAGGGGGTTAAGCTATTTTCCAAAGCACCAGAAGACCAGACAAGGAACAATGGATGGAAACTGACCAAGGAGAGATTCAACCTGAAAATAAGGAGGAACTTTCTGACAGTGAGAGCAATCAACCAATGGAACAGAAGTTGCCTTCAGAAGTTGTGGGAGCTTCATCACTGGAGGACTGCCATTTTTCAGAAATGGTAGGGTCTCCTGTTTGGGCAGGGGGTTGGACTGGATGACCTACAAGGTCCCTTCCAACTCTGTTATTCTGTTCTGTTAATTAAAATTCTCTGCCATCCAGGTCCCAAAAGTGCTTTTTTTCAAAAGGCAACTTTCCTTGAAGATGTTTCACTTCTCATCCAAGAAGCTTCTTCAGTTCTGACTGAATGGTGGAGGATGGGTGGATTTATATTCCTTGCAGTCATCTGGTTGTTAGGATTCTCTCTGAGAATCGTTGAGGCCATATCTGTGCCCCCGGGGTGACCTCAATCAGGATGCCAATGGGTGTGCAACCTTTTTGGAACTGCTGAAAGGACTTTGGTGTAGACGAGGCAGAGGAGGAGAAAGAGGAAGAGGAGGAGAAACATGGGGTTTTTGGTGCTCTTGGAGGTTGGTGGTTTTCTTGCAGATGTTTCATAACCCAACTAGGGAACATCATCAGTGTTAGAAGGGAGTTGGGTGTCAGCACTTCAAGCTGCATTCACTCTACTGCTGACATAAGAAGGAGAAGCGGAGGCGTCTGGAAAGGGACGTTTGACTTTTCACCTACTTATTTTCCCTGGAGATAATATCCCCTTGGAGATGGGATGGCAGGGGGGAAATTCCTTTGAGCTGGAGCAGTAGATTAGGGGTAGAGTGACTTGGAAGATGGCCAATGTGTGCAGGGGAGTGGGGAACGGAAAGGGAGGGTTTTGGGTCTGGAAGTCAGTGTTGGCTGCGATGAGTCGGAGTTAGAATGTCGTGCTTAATAAATGGGAGTTTTTCATCAAAGACTTTGTTTGAAATGCAATTTATTTGAGACGACCTCGAAACCTGACATTGGGTTTGTGGAGAGGAGGAGGAGAAACAGGAAAAGAGGAGGAGGAGGAGGGAAACTGGGTGGGTCCTTGGTGTTCCTTTCAACTTGGCTGCATTTTCTTGCAGATGTTTTATTATCCAAATAGGGAACTTGTATCAGTTCTAACCTTTTTTTTTTTTTTTTTTAATTTGATTTATATGCCGCCCTTCTCCGGAGACTCAGGGCGGCTTACAATGTGCTCAGCAATAGCCTTCATCCTTTTGTATATTTATACAAAGTCAGCTTATTGCCCCCACAAACTGGGTCCTCATTTCACCTACCTTAGAAAGGATGGAAGGCTGAGTCGAACTTGAGCCTTGGCGAGATTCGAACCTGCAGTAATTGCAGGCAGCTGGTGTTAATAAGCTTAATAACAGGGTGCCTTAAACCCCTGTACTACCAAGGCTCTTTGGTTAATCCTAACCAAACCTAGCACGGATTATGTTACGTAGACAGGTAGCAAAACGTTTTTAGGAAAACAACCAAGCTGAGAGAGCACTAAGAACCTCACAGTCCTCCTCTTCTTCCTCCTCCTCCTCCTCTCCATAACCCCTCTCCCTTCTAGCACTGATGCTGTTCCATAGCTGGGCCATGAAATGTCCTGCAAGAAAGCCACCAAGCTCACAGAGATCACCAAGAACTCCACTATTCAATCCCGAACAACAAATATTCTCTTCTATTGGCATAGGTCATTTTTTTTTAAAAAAAAAGATGCCGTGACATAATGCCCACAGGGAGATCCAAGGGGCCTCCGAAAGGAAACTTGGGAGCTGCTGCTTGACCGTCTTTTGATCCCAACCGAGAACATTGGAAAACCGGCCTCTTCAGTCCCGAGGAAGAGGTCATGTGAATGCTCACAGTTCTCTGGCCTTCGGTTGCTTATTTGTGCGGTTGACCCAGAGCCTCCCTCCAAACAGATCTTAGGTTTAGAGGGGGTTGCAGATGCTAATGTTATCCCAAACCCCGTTGGAATACATAATGCAAAAAATGACTCACGGTCCTAAAGGGGAACATTGGTGGGTAAACAAATAAGATATTTAGCACGCGAGAATCAGGAATAATTTATACGCCGCGATTGAACTAATAACATTCCGCAACAGGCAGCGGTTATAATAACTCCACAGCGTGAATCTAAGGAAGAAAATAAATAAATAAGTTCATTTTGCAAGCCTCCCTCCAGCCAGAAGGGAACTTTGCAAAGTTTCCTGCCAAGAGTTGCTACAAGCCGGAGGGAATTGCGTGGACAGGAAACGGGACCTTCTGTTTACCCCCCCTCCGAAATCCAGTTGGTCCTTCTCTAGCCGGTGGCCTTGGCAGATCATGAGAAGCCCCAGTTCCAGGAAAGGTGAAACCAAGGCCAGCCACATCTGCCTTTCCCCCAGCTGTGGCGTCGGATCCCTTCCCTCCGGCGTGCTCCCTGAGCTGGCTGAACCTTTGAGTCCGTCCAGGTGGTGGCAGAGAGAGTTATTCTGTGATCGAAAGGCTGAGGACTGGAAACTTGATAAGGACAACCCGTGGGGAGAAGGGATGAAAAGCCACTTGTCTGAAATGGTACAATATAGGCAGAAGAGGGAGTCAAGCTAGTCTCCAAAGTACCTGAAGGCAGGAGAAGAAGCAATGGGTGGAGAGAAACAACCTAGAACTAAGGAGAAATTTCCTGACAGTAAGGACAATTAACCAGTGGAACTGCTTGCCTCCAGAAGCTCCATCCCTGGAAGTTTTTAAGAAGAGACTGGCCAGCCATTTGTCTGGTATAGAGAGTCCCGTTTGAGCAGGGGGCTGGACTAGAAGACCTCCAAGGTCCCTTCCAACTCTCTTATTCTGTATTCTGTAAAAGTTGCTGTTCATGAAAATTCAGGCCAGCATCAAACTGACAGAAGCCTCCAGAAGGTTCTTCTTTTTCCAGCTGAGTTGGAAGGGGCCTTGGAGGTCTTCTAGTCCAGCCCCTTGCTCAAGCAGAGAACCTTATTCCATTCCGGACAAATGGCTGTCTAGTCTCTTCTTGAAAACCTCCAGTGATGGAGCAACCAAAACTTCTGAAGGCAAATTGTTTCATGGATGGCTTGTTCTAATTATCAGGAAATTCCTCCTTACTTCCACGTTGCTTCCCTCCTTGTTTAGTTTCCATCCGTTGCTTCTCGTCCTGCCTTCAGGGGCTTTGGAGAATAGGTGGAGCCCCTCCTCTCCTTTGGGGCAGCCCCTCAAATTTTGGAAGACTGCTATCATATTGCCCTACCTAGTCCTTTTTTTCCCACTAGACTAGACATACAGCCATTACCCAATACCTGATACTGTTCTTCATATGTTTTGGCCTCCAACTCCATAATCATCTTTGTTGCTCTTCTCTGGACTCTTTCCAGAATCTCAACGTCTTTTTTGTATTGTGGTGAGCAGGCTGACCCCAGATACCTGTAGGTCTACCCCTCCCTCTTTCTTCCAGAAATGGGGACAATCAGGCCCCCTCATGGTTGTAGAGACCACTGGGTTCTGAGTGGCCCCTCTGTCCACATCTGTCTGAGGATACTGGAAAGGTTATATTATAAATCCTTCCATCCTCCACCATTCAGGCAGAACCGAAGAAGCTTCTTGGATGAGAAGTGAAATGTCTTCAAGGAGAAACAAAGAAAAAGGACCTTTGGGACAACCGTGAGCCGGATGATGGAGAATCTCCATAGGGACCTTCGCCCAGGTTGGGTCGGCTGAAGAAAGCAGGACGAGCTAAAGTTCTCATGTTGAAGAACTGGCAGATGCCTCCACGGGCTACAGCTCTAAGTTGAGGCTGGTTGCTACCAGAGGACTCTCCTCAGATGTTCCTCTGTGGTCCTCCTGAGACACGCAGAAGCTCCCCAGCCCTCCCCTGTTGAACTTTCAGCTTCTTTCCCCATGAAAGGGATATTCAGAGCCTGCTATTTGGGTTTGACACGTTGACATGTCCCATCCATAAAAAGCTCTCTGTTCTTCTCCTGCCCTCCAGTCCTTCTCTCCCTCCCTTCCCCTCCCCTCCCCTCGGCTTTCCAGCATTTTTGCTTGGTGACCTGATGTCCAGAGAGACAGCTGAAGACACAATGGAGACCAGAAGGCTGGGCCAGGATGACCTTGAAGAGAGAGAGAAAGAGGAAGAGAGGGGGTGGAGGGAGAAAAACACACAGAGAGAGAGAGAGACAGAGAGAGGAGAGAGAAGAGTGAGTGAAACAGACAGAGAGACAGAAGGAGAAAGAGAGGGAGGGAGGGAGAGAGAGAGAATGAGAGGGGAGGAGAGAAAGAAAGGGGGAGAGAGAAAGAAAGAGAAAGAAGGAAGGAAGAAAAGAGGAGTGAGTGAGTGAATGAAAGAGGAGGAAGAGAGAAAGAAAAAAGAGGAATAGAGAGAAAGAGAGGGGGAAAGAAAGAAAGAGAGAGAGAGGAGGAGAGAAAGAGAGCAGACACACACACACACACACACACACACACACACACACACACACACAGAGGGAGAGAGAAATGGGCTTGGTGACTTCTGGGAAAATCTCCAAGGAGGATTTGAGAAGCTCCTTTCAATGGAGACTCTGTCACTTCTCAGAAAGCAGAAAAGCCACATTGGGGATGGCTGGTTGGAAAGGGTATTTTGGGGGGGGGGGCAGAGGCGGTGGGGAGGGAGGGAGGGAGGGTGATGTGAGACCCTTCTCTCATCTCATTTTGGGCAGCCAAAGAAGAGGGGGGGTGTCAGGGGTCCTGTACCTCACATTTCGGCTTCAATGGGGAGAACACGCTTCCCCTTTAGCAAAGGCTATTTCCAAAAGGCAAATGGGAACTTCTTGTCGCAACCTGGCCAAATCCTGCCAGGGACCCCTGACCAGGAGTGTTATAGATCCGGGGGTGGGGGTGGGGGTCGGGTGGCAAAGGATCACCCAGGACCTAAACTGGGATCTTCATCTGAAATGGGAACTGCCATCGACCCCAAACTGAAGGATTTTAGGAGCTGAGTTAATGGCATGACTACCTCAGCCATCGACAGGCACATAGAGATAAAGGACAGCTACATGCCATTCAAAAAAGTTAAAGACCGGAACAACCTCCTCACCAGCAGTTCAACACCCAGAGAAGCAGAGATTAACACCTAGATTAACAATAGGCCAACAATCAAAATGTAAACAATACCTCAGTCAAGGAACTCAGACAAACCAAAAGCTAAATGACAGCCTATTCAAAGAAGCAGTAAGAACCCTCCCACCAACATTAACAGGGTGAGGCGTTGCAAACCCTCCTCCCTTCTAGCATTGATGATGTTACCTAGCTGGATCGTGAAATGTCTGCAAGACAAATCCCAAGCTCAGAGAGTATGAAGAACACCACTGTCCTCATCCCCCTCCTCAAGCTTCTCCTCCTCCTCTTCTTCCTCCTCTCCCTCTCCCTCCTCCTCTTCCTTCTCCTTCCTCCTTCTCCCCTCCTCCCTCTTCCTCTTTCTCCTCCTCCTCCCTCCTGCTCTGTCTCCTCCCTCCTTCTCCTCTTCCTCCCTCCTCCTCCCCCTCTCCTACTTCTCCCCTCTTCTTCCTCCTCTTCCTCCCTTCTCCTCCTGCCTTCTCCCCCAGTTCTTCCTCCTCCCTCCTTCTCCTCTTCCTTCTCCTCCTCCCTCTTCTTTCTCCTCCTCCCCTCCTCTTCCTTCTCCTTCCTCCTCCTCCCCTCTTCCCTCTTCCTCTTCCTTCCTCCTCCTCCTCCCCCCTCTCCTACTTCTCCTACCCTCTTCTTCCTCCTCTTCCTCCCTTCTCCTTCTCCTGCCTCTTTCCCCTCTTCTTCCTCCTCCCTCCTTCTCCTCTTCCTTCTCCTCCTCCCTCTTCTTTCTCCTCCTCCCCTCCTCTTCCTCCCACTCCTCCTCCTCTTCTTCCTCCTCTCTTTCCTCCCCTCCCCCTCCCCCTCCCTCCTCCTCCTCCTTTTCAGAGTCCACCATATCTTTCAACAGTTGCTAAGTGAATGGTCCTAAGTCAAGGACTTTATGTATTTCAGGAGAGTAGGTGAATCGATAAATAAGCATCACGATAAATAAATGCAGTTCCTGGCTTTCTGAGCGTTTGGTAATCCATTGGTACTGAAGTGATGGTGTTTGCAGCCTCTGGTCCAAAAAATATTCAGCACCACCGACCGAGGTTTTGGGCCGTCCTCTGCAGACATCCTGCAGCCGAGACCCAGCCAGCCTGCAAGAACAGGAGAAGGAAAATTTATGGAGAGGAAAACAATGGTTGGCAAACAGATTTTATTCCTTTCAGCACCGTTGAGCCAGAAGCTTTTGGCCAAAAGTCCCAACACAGTTCCTGATAATCGTTTTATTGTACATTTTCTGAAAGCATCATAAAACGGGGCGGCAAAAGAATATGAATTTAACTGTTGTTGCTCACCGCCAGACCGAGTCTAGCAACCCTCCAGAGAAAGGGCTGCGGCATTTTTCTCAGGGACACCGGCGTTTCAAATGGGGGGATTTTAACCGGGATGAAGAATTAACACAACAAGCAATGAAGTGTGTGTGTGTATGTGTGTTTTAATTAAAGTCAGCTTCTCTTTTTTGGTTTCATCCACCAAGAATTTCCTCTTGGATTGGCCCAGAAGCCTGGCGGGAGTGAAATTCTAAAGACAGAGATTTGAAGTGTTGCATCTGTCTTTCAAATTACACATTTATTCACATTTATAAATTGCACATTTATACTTTCAAGGTGGGTTTTTTTTCCCTTTCCTTTTGTGTAATTTCTGTTTTCTTTAGCATGTGGTTTGGGTCTCAGGCTTTTTAAAGTTTAAGGCCTTGATGACGAACCTATGGCACGCGTGCCACAGGTGGCACACGGAGCCATATCGGTGGGCACACGAGTTCAGCTCTGACGCGCATGTGCACGCTGGGCAGCTGATTTTCAGGCCTTCTGGACCCACCAGAACTCAGCAAATGGGCTGTTTCCGGCCTCCGGAGGACCTCCGGAGGGGTGGGTGGGAAGGCTGTTTTTGCCCTCCCCAGGCGCCTAGAAAGCCTCTGGAGCCTGGGGAGGGTGAAAAAACAGGCCTACCGGTTTTAGGATTGCATTGGCTTTTTGGGCTGCTGCTGCACACTCCTGGCTCCTATTTAGTTGGCTGTCTACTAAGTCTCCAAGATCCCTCTCACAGTGTGTGTGTGTGTGTGTGTGTGTGTGTGTGTGTGTGTGTGTAGCAGGGGCAGTCCAGATGCCCTCTGCTAGCCTTACTTTGACTTTTTTTTGACCACACCCTGCAGACACCCCCAGACTGGGTCCTAACCAAACCTTAATGTTCTTACCTTTCTACCCGGGACAAACTTCTCCAGGTGTTTCCACCGCTGAAGACTTCCTGCCTTCCTGCAGGTATTAATTTACCTGGCTCTTAAAAAGTGCTTGTGTTTGTTTTCCGCAAGGACCCACTGACATTTATCATGCGATCACGGACAGGCCCTTACCTGGAAGTGAGTCACCTGGAGTGTGTTTTGAGCAGATACGCTCCTCAGCCAGAGCTCTGGAGCTAATTGTGCATTTCGCCTTTCCTGGCCATTTTGTCTCTGGCTTCTACAATTAACTCCTCTCTCTCCCCCCACCCCTTTGTTCATTCACGCTACATGATGGTTAGTTCAGTTGGAGATGCTTTTAATTATGGCTTGGAGGAATTATTACGTTTAGCGCCTTTTGGCTATTTTAACAGGCAAGGCAAGGAGAGCAATCAAGTGAATTGCTAGTCTTATCCCATCAATTAAACCAGGGTTCCCCCAGACTGATTGCCACCCCCCATCCCCAGCTACGCCACGACTGTCTCCCCTGAATATCTTTGACAATGGGCCAGTACTCCTGAAAGGCACATGTTGGTAAAACAGTAGCAAAAGTACCGCTTTATAAAACCTGAGTAAGGCCACACCTGGAATGCTGCATCCAATTTTGGTCACCACATCATCATCATGAGGCATTCTTCATCAAAACCTATGAAGAACGGTTGCAGGAACTGTATATGTATATGTCTAGTCTAGTGAAGAGAAGGACTAGGGGTGACATGATAGCAGTCTTCCAATATCTCAGGGGCTGCCCCAAAGAAGAGGGAGTCAAGCTATTCTCCAAAGCACCTGAAGGCAGGACAAGAAGCAATGGGTGGAAATTAAATCAAAGAGAGAAGCAACTTAGAATTAAGGAGGAATTTCCTGACAGTGAGAACAATTAATCAGTGGAACAACTTGCCTCCAGAAGTTGTGGATGCTCCAACACTGGAAGTTTTTAAGAAGAGATTGGGTAACCATTTGTCTGAAGTGGTGTATGGTTTCCTGCCTGGGCAGGGGGTTGGACTAGAAGACCTCCAAGGTCCCTTCCAACTCTGTTATTCTATTCTATTCTATTCTATTCTATTCTATTCTATTCTATTCTATTCTATTCTATTCTATTCTATTCTATTCTATTCTATTCTATTATTCTATTCTATTCTATTCTATTCTATTCTATTCTTCTATTCTATTCTATTCTATTCTAATCATCATCAAAAAATAATGTTGAAAATAGATAATGCTGAATATTATTGTTATTATATTAGCAATGTCATTGTGATGAATACTATTGTAAACATTTGGATTATGACTGTTCAAAAAAAAAATTGTACCCAGATCACACACTCCTTGATGGAAATTGAGTTTTTATATGGTATATAAATAAAATAAATAAAACATCAAGATAAAACAAAGCGGGCAGGGGGTGGGAATGGAGAGGGGAGAAATCCTTGTTTGGCGCGCCAAATCTACCTTGCATGCTAGGAGCAGGGAGATGAAAACTGTGTAGATGTATAGCCCAATCGTTTGAATGTTACCTGGGAGAAAGTACATACAAATAAAGCTTCAGACTTCTGTAGCCTGAAAATAATAATAATCATAATGTTGAGACTTTGGAAAAAGTACAGAGAAGAGCAACTAAGATGATTAAAGGCCTGGAGGCTAATATATATATGAAGGACGGTTGCAGGATTTGGGTTTGGCCTGTCTAGAGAAAGAAGGACTGGGGGGGACATGAGAGCAGTCTTCTAGTATTTGAGGGGCTGCCACAAAGAGGAGTGGGGTCAAATTATTCTCCAAAGCATCAGAAGGCAGAACAAGAAGCAACGGATAGAAAATAATCAAGGAGAGAAGCAACCTGGAATTCAGGAGAAACTTTCTAACAATGGGGACAATTAACCAGTGGAACACCTTGCCACCAGAAGTTGTTGGTGATCCATCACTGGAGGTTTTTAGGAAGAGTTTGGACAGCCACTTGTCTGAAATGCTATAGGGCCTCCTGTTTGAGCAGGGGTTTGGACTAGAAGATCTCCAAGGTCCCTTCCATGTCTGTTATTCTGTATTCTGTAAAGGTGGTTGTTCATGAAAATTCAGTCCAGCATTAAACTGATAGAAGCCTCCAGAAGGTTCTTCTTTTTCCAGGTGTGACCGAGATGACCTCACTCTGCCCATGTTGACATCCAAGACAAGATGCTTCTTGCCCATCTGAAGGACGCTGTGTGACCTCTTCTACAAAATGTGCAACTCGCCTTCCAAAATATCACGCAGTGCCAAATAGACGTGGGAGCTTCTAGAGTTGAGGAGGACCAGAACTCAGATCTTCCCATTTGTGATCCAGCACCTTCTCTACTGGCCCTGGACAAATCTTTGTTGCTCTTCTCTGCTAGATGACCTACAAAGTCCCTTCCAACTCGGTTATTCTGTTCAGTTCTAAGAGGGCCATGCTGGAAAGATTTTGAGAGCTTTTTTCCCCGCTCGGGGACAAAAGTTCAGAGCTTTGGATTTCCTGAGCCGGTTTCCTTGTAAAGAGCGGGCATTTCGGCTCGCCATAGAACTGCAAGCAACCCTTGCCGAGATGCACAGACTAGCTGTTAACCATGATTAGAACAGGAGCTCCTGCCAGGTTGCAGGCACAATTTAGGCAATGGCAATCCCAGTTCCCCTCCCTCTCCATCTGCCCTGCTGCAGCTGTGTCTGGCGCCACCTGGTGGAGAGAGGAGGGATTGAATTGCATTTCAATTAATTTATAATTTAGTTATAATTATAATTATTTATTATTTATTTGTTATTATTTGTTATAATTATTTAGGGTAGTTCTTGACATACGACCACAGTTGACCCCAAACTTTCCGTTGCTAAGCGAGGCGTTTGTGAAGTGAGTTTTGCCCCATTTTATGTCATTTCTTAGTACGGTTGTTAAGCGAATCCCTGCGGTTGTTAAGTGAGTGAGAACGGTTGTTAAGTGGATCAGGCTTGCTCAAACCCCGTTGACTTTGTTTATCAGAAGGTCGCAAAAGGGGATCATGGGACACCCCTCCCTCAACAGAGAGGGTGGGATACAACCCAGCACATCTCTTGTGTACAACACAGTCCTTTGAGTAGTTCCAAGGAGGCTCCACACCCATTTAAATTTGGTTTTAAATTATTGGGGTTTTAAATTTGTTCAGCCAAATTATTTAATTCGTTTTAATTTATTTTAAATTTTGTATTTATATGTTTTATTCTATGGCTGTTCACCACCCTGAGTCCTTCGGGAGTAGGGCGGTATATAAATTCAATAAATAAAATAAAATAAAATAAAATAAAATAAAATAAAATAAAATAAAATAAAATAAAATAAAATAAAATAAAATAAAATAAAATAAAATAAAATAAAATAAAATAAAATAAAATTTGCACCACTCAGGTGACCCTCAGGACACAGAGAAACCTCCAAGTGGCCTCAACGACCCTCTAAAAGGATGCAAACGACCAGCTTTGTCTGCAAGGAGTATAAATCCTTCCCTTCCCCACCCTCCAGTCAGAACTGAAGAAGCTCCTTAGATGAGGAGTGAAACATCTTCAAGGGAAAAAAAAAAGAAAAGTCCAGTTGCCTTTTGAAAAAGCACCATTGGGATAATCAGTAGAACGCCTTGCCTCCAGAGGTTGTGGATGCTCCATCACTGGAGGTTGTTAAGAAGAGTTTAGACAACTAAGTGTCTGGTGCAGGGTCTCCTATTTGATCAGGGGGTTGGACTAGAAGACCTCTGAAGTCCCTTCCAATGTTGCTACTGTGTTATTCACAGGCTCAAGGTTGACTCAGCCTTCCATACTTTCTAAGGTAGGTAAATTGAGGACCCAGTTTGTGGGGGCAATAAGCTGACTTTGTATAAATATACAAAAGAATGAAGGCTATTGCTTAACGCATTGTAAGACGCCCTGAGTCTCTGGAGAAAGGCGGCATATAAATCAAAGCAAAAAAAAAAAAAAAAATTCAACCCCCACAGTTTTCCCCAAGTTTTCTTCTCCTTTTTCTTCTGTTTCCTATCTTACTTTCTGCTCTCTCTCTGTGTGTGCGTGTTATTTTTGTGTGTGTGTATGTCCATTTCTTTGCAGCTGAACTTCAATGCTGGATGTTGGGCAAACATTGCTCCAGGCAGGATCTTCTCTATTACCCTTTTGGAGCCTTGGGAAATCTTTCCGCGTCTCTTCTGGCCTGCTCCTAATCTGCCAGAGCCCCACTGTTCCCCCACAATGCCTTCCGTGGGGGTCGACTCGAGGCCTGGGAAGCTGAGAGGTTGCAGGCCCCTGGGGACATGACAACAGAACTGTTCTGCCCCAGCTATGGATCCCAAAGAACGCAGCACACACAAAGTTTGTACAAAACTTAATTTACTAAAATAACTCAGTCTTTTTCAAAACAAAGGCTGTTAATAAACTTTCTTAACAGCCTACAAGAAACCAAAGATAAAGTAATCAGAATCTTACTAAGGTTGGCAGAAAGCTCGGAAGCAATTTACAGAGAATCCAGATGCGAAGTAGAGTGAACTAAAGTTGTTCCCTACAACTTGCTTCAGTCGGTGTTCCTCCTTAAATAGGCTAAGGGGGTGGCCAATTAGCCCCAAGCCTTACTCTCGAGAAGACCTCCTCCTGAGGAGCCACTCCTGCCTTTTGGCAGCTCTGAGTGCCCGTGCATTGAGAAGAGACTCCTCCTCTTCATCTTCTTCATTTAAAGGAGCTTCTGGAAGTTCTGAAGGCCCTGGCTGAATCCCCACTTCTGGCACCACATCTTCTCTAGCCTCCTCACTGTCTGACATGGGTGCCAGCTGCACAGGCTGCTGGCGCAGCACCACACCAGCCTCCTCGCTGTCGGAATCGGCTACAATCCGCACAGGCCGCTGATGGGCCACAACAAGAACAGGAGGCAGAACCTCCCATCTAGAGCCCTGGGCTGACCCAAAATGACATTCTTGCAACGATCATCATTCCTTGCAATGCTCTCTGGAAAAGAACATCCTGCAAGGACACTTGGGATGTGCGTGCAACCCGTCCTGGGCTGCTCTTTTGCCTGAGGGGAAAGGAAAGTGTGTTTTCCCTGACACCCACACTTTGACATGCAGCCATTGGACAAGCCAGGCTCAGCGTGAAGAATGGAAGCGATGCTCACCTGAAACGTCTGCAAGAAAACCACCAAGCTCAGAGAGCACCAAGGACTGCACAGCCCTCCTCCTCTTCCTCTTCCTCCTCTCCACAAAATCCCCTCCCTTCTAGCACTGATGAGTTACCTACTTGGGTCATGAAATGTCTGGAAGAAAAGAACCAAGCTCAGAGAGCACCAAGGATCTCATAGTAGTCGTCTTCTCCTCCTTCTCCTTCTCCTTCTCCTTCTCCTTCCCCTTCTCCTTCTTCTCCTTCCTTCTCCTTCTCCTTCTTCTCCTTCTCCTTCCCCTCCTTCTCCTTCTCCTTCTCCTTCTTCTCCTTCTCCTTCTCCTTCTTCTCCTTCTTCCTCCTCCTCCTCCTCTTCTCCACAAACCCCACTCCCTTCCAACACTGATGCTCTTCCCTACTTGGGTCATGAAACATCTGCAAGAAAACCATCAAGCATAGAGAGCACCAAGGACCCCACAGCCCTCCTCCTCCTCCTCTCCTCCTCTCCCTCCCTTTCCTCTTCCTCCCCTTCCTCCCCCACTCCATAACCTCCTCCTTTCCAGCATTAATGGTGTTACCTGATCAGGTATCGAAAACGTCTGCAAGAAAACAACTCATCTCATACATCACAAATCCTTAGCTCTTTGGGATGCCGGATTAGGCTCTGTATACCTGTTCAGTCCAAGGTTTTCTTCATCAATGCCCCCCCCTTGGTGCCCGTTGCTCCTCCCTGCCGTCCCTGCAGAGAAGGCGAGGTTTCTCAGGCAAAAATCAGCCTGCCCTGGCCAGGAGCCTGTTTCTTTGAGACATTTCCCATCCTCTCCATCGTTCTACCTTCCAGAACTGGTCCATCTTCCGCCCCATCGTCTCCTTTCCTGCTCTTTGCAAGCTCTCAGTTGGAGGCTCCATCCATGCCTGGCCCACCTTCTCCTCTCCCCTCCCCAGAATTTTTGAGACTTCTTCCAAAATGGAAGTTTTTTTCCCCCCTCTTGTTTTTGTCTCTCAAACTTTGGCCGTTAATAATGGACTAGCTGGGAGCATTCTCCCTCTGGCCGTAAACAAACCATCCATTACTTTCCTGCAGACCATTAAAAGGCCAAAAGCTTCACTGGTTATTTATTGTTTAGTCCGAAAGCAGATTAACTACGCCCCAGACAGCTCCCAGGCTTATTTTTATACGGTTTTATCACAGATGGGAGTAGGAGATGGGGGGTGGGAGGGAGGGAAGAAGAGAGAAGGCACTCAATCAATTTGTCATATTAAACTTTGGAAGCTCTTTGTGTAGGGAGCCCATTAAGGTGGGACGGAGCCCCCTGGCCTTTCCCCTCTGGGATCTGCCCTCCCCCTACAAAACCAAGCGGTAGGACATCAGGTAATCTGAATTATGGCTCCGTCCTCAATCTTCCAGGCACAGCCATGGTCATGGGGAAACATGGTGGTGCTTCTTGTATGTGTATACTGTGTATACACATACAATGACAATAAAGTTTATTTATTTATTATTTATTATTCTTCAGCTGTGAAATAGGGGTGAAGCAAGCTCAGATTTTGACATTGAAATGGCTGGATGGGGAGGGATATCTTTTCCTTCCTCTCTCCCTTCCTCGCACCTCTCCTTCTTTCCTTCCTCTCTTCCTCCCTTTCTCCCTCTCTCCCTCCCATCTCTCCCTTCCTTCCTCTCTTCCTTCCTCCCTCCCACCTCTCCTTTCCTTCTTTCCTTCCTCTCTCCCTCTCTCCCTCCCATCTCTTCCTTCCTTCCTCTCTTCCTCCCTCCCTCCCACCTCTCCTTTCCTTCTTTCCTTCCTCTCTTCCTCCCTCCCTCTCTTCCTTCCTCTCTCTCCCTCTCCCTCCCATCTCCCTCTCTTCTTTCCACTCTTCCTCCCTCCCTCCCACCTCTCCTTCTTTCCTCCCTCCCTCCCTCCTTCTCTTCCTTCCTGTCTTCCTCCTCCCACATCTCCTCCTTTCCTTCCTCTCTCCCTCCCATCTCTCCCTTCCTTCCTCTCTTCCTCCCATTCTTCCTTCCTCTCTTCCTCCCTCCCTCCCTCCCACCTCTCCTTTCCTTCTTTCCTTCCTCTCTTCCTCCCTCCCTCTCTTCCTCCCTTTCTCCCTCTCTCCCTCCCATCTCCCATCCTCCTCTCTTCCTTCCTCTTTTCCTCCCTCCCTCCCACCTCTCCTTCTTTCCTCCCTCCTGTAGGCAGACCTTCCCATCCATGCCCACAGTGATGTTCTGTTGCAATATTTTCAGGATCAGACTCAATAAGTTATGAGAGAGTTAAGAGTTCAAATATATTTTCTTTTATTTACATAAGGCATTCTTATTCACTGAACATTCACAGATAGAAGCAAAGAAGAGAGTGTGTGTAGCTCCTTATATATACAATGGGTGGAGCTAGATATGGGAGTGGTGAAGTATGAATACATTAAGAAGTGAAGAATAAATTAACCCCTGACATCCCGTTCATATACTATTTACACATTAGAGAATAAGGCATTTACTTGTGACAAATCCCCCTCTAAATGCCGATTTGATATGCTACATTTATTACATTCAGATTCAGAACAATATAATACATATAATTTGGAAGTCAAATATTTATGTTGCTTAGATGGCAAAGGCTTTGTCAATATGTCAGCTAACTGTTCCGATGTCTCACAATGCACTGCCTTAATAAATCCATCTTGAGATAATTGTCTCACATGTTTAAATTTTATGTCTATATGTCTAGATCTCTGTCCAATGGCGTCGGATCTAGATATTTCAATGGCTGCTTTATTGTCTTCGTGCATGACAAAAGGTAGTGCAGGTTTTTTCCAAACATCAGAAATCAGATCATTAAACCATACAAGGTTATTTGCTGCTTTAGATAAACAAACATATTCCGCTTCTGTCGTTGAAGTGGCCACTAAATCTTGTTTGCCAGTGTACCAGTAAACTGGACAATCGTTTAGGAGAAATAAGTAACCAGATGTACTTTTTCTGCATGAAGTGTCTCCAGCCCAATCTGCATCTGCGTAACATGTGAGTTTCGGTTCCTTGACATTATTAGGTTCTAACATTAAGCAAAAGTCTAATGTGTTTTTTAAATATCTTAATATTCTTTTAACAGCTTCCCAATGATACATAGTTGGTTTGCTGACATGTCTGGACAATAAATTAAGGGGTAAAGCGATGTCAGGTCTTGTCCAATTAGAAATGTAAAGAAGTGAACCTATGATTGATCTATAGAACGTGTTATCTTTGAATTCAGGGGATGATTCATCAGCATTTCTTAGGAAATCAGTTTGCATTGGAGTGTCACAGGGTTTAGCATCATTTAGGTTACATTTGTTCAAAAGTTCTGTGATCTTATCTTTCTGAGAAAGCTTGAATCCCCTTTTAGTCTTACTAATTTGAACACCAAGATACTTATTTACTTTACCTAAGGATTTCAATGAGAAATGTTCATTTAACTTTGTTACAAATGTTTCTCTTCTTTCTTTGTGATTACCTATGTATAAAATGTCGTCCACATAGATCAATACAAATTCTATGTAATCATTACCCTTTTTAACAAAGAAACAATTATCAGCAGTGGTAGCATTGAATTCCATAGTTCTTAGTACTTTTACTAAACAATCATACCATCGTTTACCAGATTGTTTTAGCCCATATAGACTTTTGTTTAATAACCAAATCTCATTCTTATTTGTATATTGACTGTGAGGTGCCCTTACATATATTTCCTTATCTAATTTTGCGTGTAAATACGCAGTCTGTATGTCATATTGGAATACATCGAGATTGAGTGCTGATGCTACAACTAGAGCTGTTTTGACACTCTCAGTTCTTACTGTAGGGGAATATGTGTCAGTATAGTCCTCTGGATATTTCTGTGCATAACCTTGTGCAACTAATCTAGCCTTATATAGAGTATTGCCTCCCTCTAAATTTTTAATTTTATATATCCACCTAGTGCCAATAATTGTTTTGTCCTTTGGTGCAATCGCAGGTGTAAATACATTTAATCCTTGTAAGCTTTCCATCTCTTTTGTCATTGCTAATTCCCACTTTTCTTTTTCTTTAGGAGGAAGTTTTAACACTTCCTCATATGTGCTAGGTGTCATAGTTTCTCCATCCATATGCATTATATAATCTTTATATTTATTTGGCATTTGGTTTCTAGTGTTTCTAATTGGCTTCTCGGGTTTACTATTATTGTCATGCAAATATCTTGCTTCCTTTTTTGTTAATGTATCTGTCTTTATTTTGTGTTAACTGTTTGTCCATGTTTTGGTTTTGTTTTTATATTTGTTGTCTTTTTGCTTTTCTACAGTTCTTTTCTCTTGGGATTTAGTATCTGTGTTGTTGTTTGGGAATATTTCATTAAGATGTATTCTAGACCAGTTGGCCTGTTCATGAAACACAGCTGTTCTGGAAACTATAAATTTGTTATTATTATCAATGAATCTGTATCCTTTTGTACCTGTCTCATATCCCATAAATCTAAGTCTTCTAGACACATTTTCTCCCTTTCTTCTTAATTGTTTAGGTATGTGTACGTCTGCGGTGACTCCAAAAATGTGCATGTGTGCTAGTTTTGGTTTTCTATTATACATCACTTCATATGGTGTCTTATTCACAATGCTGGACCAAGTTCTATTTTGTGTGTAATTGGAATATTGTAGGGCTTCTGACCAGAATTGTTTGCTTAAGCCAGCATCTTCCAATGTGCATCTAATCATGGTTCGTAATGTTGAGTTCTTCCTCTCTACAATTCCGTTCTGGAACGCGGAAAATGGGCTAGATGTGTAATGTAACATTCCTCTGTCCTTCAACCATTGGGAGAATTCCTTAGACATGAATTCACATCCCCTATCTGTCATTATTTGTTTTATTTTGATATTGTGTTGTGTTTCTACGCGTTTGTAAAACTCTTTAAATTTCTGA
Source organism: Pantherophis vulpinus (assembly GCA_037215915.1). NCBI lineage: Eukaryota > Metazoa > Chordata > Lepidosauria > Squamata > Colubridae > Pantherophis > Pantherophis vulpinus. Next base: position 1,798,565 of record JAXLNS010000003.1, read on the forward strand.
AAGGTTTCATCTTTGTGTTTTAATGTGTAAACAAATCCATAGCGACTATAGTCATCCACAATAGTTAAGAAGTAACGTTTTTTATAAATGATTGATGGAGTCAGTGGACCAACCAGGTCCATGTGTACTAAATCAAAAATCTTGTTAGTTGACCTTGTAGATTTTCTAGGCCTGGGACTAGTTTTTAGTTTTGTAGATTTACATACTGAGCATTCCAAATAGTTTTCACAATTTTTTATTTTGACACCTTCTGCGTGTTCAGTCATTTTCTGTACTACAGGAAAACTGGCATGTCCTAACTTCCTATGTAAGACATGAGCACATTCATCATGAATTGGCTTACCTATTTTTGGTTTTTTCTCATTATGTGCATCCTTGTTATCATGAGCTATTTTACATTCATCATTGTCACTGTTGCTAATGTTTTCATTATCTAGTTCAATACAATCTTCCATATTTGAATCAATGTTGTGTAACCATTTCTCTTTAGTTATTAAATAAGGTAGGCCTCCTTTAATCATTACTGTACCTATATCTGTTTTATTTTTCTCCAAAGTTGCTTTTCCTTTTGAAAACACAATATTAATATCAGAATCTCTGCTTAGTTTTATGGCACTTAATATGTTATGAGGTATCTCAGGTATCAGTAATACCCCCTCTATTTTTCCTATACCAGGCAAGGTTACATTTCCTCTTCCTAATACTTGGACCTTTTCTTGGTTGGCTACCTTTATTACAAATTTATCTTCTATAAATGAAGATAGTATGTTTTTATTATTAGTAGTATGATTGGTTGCTCCAGAATCAATAAGCCAATTATTATCCTCAGTTTGCTGTATGTTAGTGTTGTCTTGCTTGTTTAGTCCATTTAGTGAACCAGATTTTCTGTCCTTTGAATTATCTCTACCCCCTCTATATTCTTTGTAATTTGGTGGGCTTCTATATCTATGTCTATCAATGGAAGACTGTCTATGGATGTATTTGTTTCTGTGTTCTGACCTATGTCTTTCTTTTGTAATTTTGGGACAATCTCTTCTATTGTGTTCCCTGGATCCACAATTGTGGCATCTGAATGTTTCATTATATCTTTCTTGGAAAACCACTTTTCTATATGGTTTATGTTCAATGTGATTGTTAGAGCGGCTCTTCCTTGAATTGTCTTCAGCTATTAACTTATTGGATAGACTTTCTATGGATAAATATCCAAGATTGGTTGTGTCTAAATGTGACATATAATTGTCCCATGATGGGTCAAGTGAGTTGATGATAACACTTTTCATTGTTTGGTCTGAAATCACCTCCCCCCTTAAATGCAGCTCAGCTCTTATTTTGTTTAAAGATATTAAATGTTCACTTATGGAAACCCCTGGTTTTATCCTAGAAGAAAAGAAATCTTTAGACATTCTTGTGGTGGTAGCTACACTATCACTGTGAAATAAATTGAACATGCATTGAATAATTTCTGAGACAGTCAGATTTTGCTTAATACTGTGATACATGGCAGGAGACACACTAGAAATTAATAAGAAAAATGCTCTATGGTGTAAGCAGTCTAACTTTAAAGTCCAAGGTCTTTTTGGGGGATTGGTGATGAAAAACAGTAAGTTTTCTTTCATAAAGACCACCTGGAGCTGCTGATACCATTCTTGTAAATTAATGCCATCTATTCTCAGCTTTGGGAAGTCACTGGGCAAGTTTCCGACATTATTAGGTCCATTACTTACAACCGGAGGTAGTCCGTGGTCTCGTAGATGGTGAAAATTACAAAACGGCGTGGGAATGCTCGCGACGAGTCTGCAGGGTCCTTTCGGCAACTCATGTCTTCCCGGGCCATCTGCGTAGTCTCGCGCATGCGCGTTGCTCATTTCAATCCTGGAGTCGTCGTGAGAGGTTCTCGTCGTTGCGGCTCGTTCGTTCAGCTCCTCCTCAGATGAATCGGTCTCCGGCTCGATCTTAGGGGTTCTGACAATGGCGTTTGTTCTTTTTCTTCTCTTGAGTGCGTTGGTGCTTTCATCGGTCTGCGGTGTGGGACGGTATTTGCAGGGCTCTCTTGGTTCAGGCGTCGATGCTCTCGTCGTCAGGATGGGAGCGGGTAGATTTTGAGACGTTGGCTTGCTCGTTCGTTTTCTGGTTGACTTTTTGGTAATTTTTAGTTTTGGTCCAAATGCAGCAAAAAGCGTTTTCATTGCTGACTTTATTTGAGTATCTGTTGAATCACCTTCACTTTCTGATTCTGATTCTTCTGAGGTGTTTGATTTTTCTTTTTCGTTTTCGTTATCCAGTAGTGCCTTTCGCGCCAGAAATTTTGAATTAAGTTTTCTGATTGGCTCTGCTTCGCTCATTCTGGAGGTCTGTTGGAACCAAGATGGCTGCCATTCAAAATTTTGCGCGGGATCACCGTTTTTCTTCTTTATAGCGTTCTTTTCTTTAGTCGTATCACTTACTATTTTGGAGTCTTTTGACTTTTCGGTGTCGATGTGCTTCTCTCTCGCTGCTCCGCTGTTTTTCAACATGTCTTGGAGGTTCGCGATGAGGCTTTCATCGTTTTTCTGGCTCTTTAACAGTTTTAATATTTCTGACCTGAGTTCGTTGTTTTCTATTTTAATTTCCTCTCGGTCATCATCTTCATCTATTATTTCTTCGTCTTCAGTTGTGTATTCTTCGGATTCTCTCGAAATTGCATTTGTGGACTCATCTATTATTTCTTGATCCGTTTCCATTTCTTTGCTGTATGCCCTGGTGTTGGGCCTATCTCTCTTAGACATATTTAAGTTTTTATTGAGTCAATTTAACCATCCTCTGCTACCAGCTTGTTGCAATATTTTCAGGATCAGACTCAATAAGTTATGAGAGAGTTAAGAGTTCAAATATATTTTCTTTTATTTACATAAGGCATTCTATATTCACTGAACATTCACAGATAGAAGCAAAGAAGAGAGTGTGTGTAGCTCCTTATATATACAATGGGTGGAGCTAGATATGGGAGTGGTGAAGTATGAATACATTAAGAAGTGAAGAATAAATTAACCCCTGACATCCCGTTCATATACTATTTACACATTAGAGAATAAGGCATTTACTTGTGACATGTTCTTTGCCTTTTGATGCCACCACCTCTTCTTCCAGTGAAGCTGGCAGACCTTCCCATCCTTAGCCAGCCTCTCTGTGGGGCTTCCCTCCTTCCTGGATGTCCCTGGGTCTTTGCCTGGTGCCAAGTACAATTTCCCCATGTTTGTGGAATGCATAGACGTGTAAGACGCCAAGTGCCTTTGGCAGCTTCATCACATGCTACAAGGCTTGGTTTCCAATCAGTCCTCAGCTCCTTCACACATCAGGATGCAACCCTGATCCATGTTCAACATGCTGCAGGAATAACCTTCCCCCCAAAAAGACAGGTGTAACCGGGTGACATATTTTCAGGAACAATGCCACCATCTGTAGAAATACATCTTTTTAGGAAGCCGGACACGATTTGAGCTTCTGTTTGAAAAGCCCCCCCAGCAGAGAGCTTCCAAATCACGGTTAGGTTTCTGTGCAAGCCAGGAGAGTTTTTATTTCAGGTCTCTGAAGTCCAAATGCCCAGTGGCGCATCACAGTGATGGGATCATCAACCTTCAGCAAGCGGAAATGATGAGTTTGATATTCCAGCTGCCGAGGGACACATCGATGAAAGGAAGGAAGCAGGAACAGCCCCCACCCCCCACCCCTCCTCAAACAGGACCCAACCTGTGGCATGGCTCTGGCACTCCCCCAGACGTAATCTCCCTCCGCCCGGGCTGCTTTTACAAATGAGACAAAAATCACCCACTTCCTTGGCAGGCGTTCCAGACCAGGCAGGGATCACCCATCCGTCAATGTTTGGCAAGTAGATTAAATGAGTCTTGAAAAGACTGGCTGGCAGAGAGACCGGCTGGCTAATTGGCACAACGCTCCAGGAAGTAATAAAAGAGAATCTTTGTGATGGGGTAGAACTGTGAGGTCCTCTCTGAACTCACTGGGTTTTTTTTATAGACGTTTCATGACCTAAGTAGGGAACATCATCAGTGCTTGAAGGGGGTATGGTTTGTGGAGAAGAGGAAGAGGGGAGGAGGAGCAGGAGGATCGTGGGCTCCTTGGTGCTCTCTGAATTTGCTTGTTTTCTTGCAATGTTTCGTGACCCAACTAGGGAACATCATCAGTGGTTGAAGGGAGTATGGCCTGTGGAGAGGAGGAGGGGGAAGGGGGGAAGAGGAGGAGGAGGAGGAGGAGGAGGAGGAGGAGGAGGAGGAGGAGGAATAACAAAATAAGATTTGGAAGGGACTTTGGAGGTCTTGTAGTCCAACCACCAGCTCAGGCAGCAAACCCTATACCATTTCAGATAAATGGCTGTCCAGTCTCTTCTTAAAAACCTCCACTGATGAAGCACCCACAACTTCTGGTGGCAAGCAGTTCCACTGATTGATTGTTCTGTCAGGAAATTCCTCCTTAGTTCTAGGTTGCTTCTCTCCTTGTTAAGTTTCCGTTCATTTTTTTCTTGTCCTGCCTTCAGATGCTCGGGGAATAGGTTGACCCACACTTCTTGGTAACAGCTCCATATATATTGGAACACGGCTATCATGTCTCTCCTACTCCTTCTTTTCATCAAAGTAGACATACCCAGTTCCTGCAACCGTTCTTCATACGTTTTAGCCTCCAGTCCCCTCATCCTCTTTGCTGCTCTTCTCTGCACTCTTTCTAGAGTCTCTGCATCTTTTTTACATCTTGGCGACCAAAACTGAATGCAGGATTCCAAGTGTGGCCTTACCAAGGGATTATAAAGTGGTATCAACACTTCACGTGATCTTGATTCTATCCCTCTGTTTATGCAGCCTAGAACTGTGTTGGCTTTTTTGGCAGCTGCTGCACACGGCTGGCTCCTATTTAAATGGCTGTCCACTAGGACTCCAAGATCCCTCTCACAGTTACTACTATTGGGTCAGGTACCATGATTGTAATTGTGGGTCAAATTAGAGTCATAAGTTAAGGACTTACCTGTCCTACTTTTCTGTTCTGCATCATGTCTAAGAAATTAAACTTATCAAATTAATCCTCCAGAAAAACTATTCAACCTGGTAACAGAATCAAGCCCTTTTTCTGGATTCCTAAAACCCACCGACCCATTGTGAGAATTTTTATACCCAAATATATTTTGTTCTTTATACTGTTTCCATCTTCCCTTAAAATATTAACAGAATCCACAAGGATCTGAGAATCGGTGTCTCCCAGTTAATCAAATTAGCAAACTTCCTCAAACCCTGAAATAAGTTTCCTACATCTAATCCACATATCAAAGGAGAAGGTCTACAAGCACAGAGTTAATTAAATTATGTCTCCCAGAGGAACTGTATTTTCACAAGAATACACACAAACACGCACACACACTCCTCAGCATGTAGACACTTCCACACCCCAGACAAGCTCCCCCTATATAAGTTTGTCACTGTGCCCCATTTCTCCTGCCCTTAAAAGCAACGTGTTTTGCTTTGAGGAATAACTATTTCTTTTTTCCTCACAGCTGTCTGGATCTCATTCTTATTTATTCTTGTGCAACCCCAGCTCTACTTGGAACCCCCGACTCTTCTTCTAACACCACCAAATGAGGTTGATGATCCCTTCTGCCCTGATTCAGTATTATCCTATGGGCTCTTAAGATAAACCAATGACCTTGCAGGAAACTTCTGTTCTATATTAACCCTGGTTTGCCCTTTCTAGTTTTGCACACCAGCTACTTTAGTTGCAAAGAATAGAATAGAATAGAATAGAATAGAATAGAATAGAATAGAATAGAATAGAATAGAATAGAATAGAATAGAATAGAAGAGAAGAGAAGAGAAGAGAATACAATACAATACAATACAATACAATACAATACAATACAATACAATACAATACAATACAATACTGTCAGATGTAAATGCCTTATTCTCTAATGTGTAAATAATGTATATATGGAACATCAGGGGTTAATTTATTCTTTGGACTTTAATGTATTCATAATTTACCACTCCCATTCCTGGCTCCACCCCTTGTATATATAAGGAGCCACCTTCTCCATTTTCCTTGCTTCTATCTTGAATATTCAGCGAATATAGAATGCCTACTATGATTAAAGAGAAATATATTTAAATCTCTAACTTCTATTATCTTTATTGAGTCTGATCCTGAAAATATTGCAACAAGCTGGTAGCAGAGGATGGTTAATTGACTCAATAAGTAATTAAAAATGTCCAAGAAAGATAGGCCCAACACCAGGGCCTACAGCAAAGAAATAGAAACTGATCAAGAGATGATCAACGAATCCACTAATGCGATTTCGAGAGAATCCGAAGAATACACCACTGAAGAAGAAGAACTGATGAGTGAAAATAATGACCAGGAAGAAATCGAAATAGAAAATAACGAACTCAGGTCAGAGATATTAAAGTTACTAAAAAGCCAAAAGAATGATGAAAGCCTCATCGCGGACCTCCAGGAGATGCTGAGGAACAGCGGAGCAGCGAGAGAGAAAAACGTCATTAAAGAAAAACCCAAAGATCAAAAAACTGTGAGTGAAATGACTACTGAGAAAATAGTTGTAAAAAAGAAAAGATGTGATCCCGCGCGAAATTTTGAATGGCAGCCATCTTGGTTTCAACGAACTTCAAAAGAGAGTGAAGCAGAGCCAATCAAAACGCTCAGTTCAAAATTTCTGGCGCGAAAAACGCTAACAGACGAAGAAAGTGAAAAAGAAGTCTCAAACTCTTCAGATGAACCAAAATCAGAAAGTGAAGACGATTTAACAAAATCTCAAGTAAAGTCAGCAATGAAAACGCTTTTTGCTGCTTTTGGGCCAAGATTGAAAATTTCCAAGAAATCAACGAAGAAGCAAGAAATCAAACCGACAACTCAAGACCTGCACGCTCCCATCCTGACTTCGAAAGCAACGACACCCGAGCCCAGAGAGCCATGCCGATTCCGCCCTACACCGCAGACAGGATCGAGTGCCAACGCACACAAAAGAAAGAGAAGAACCGTCGCCACCACCAGAGCCCCAAAAACCGAGCCAGAGACCGACTCATCTGAAGAGGAGCGGATCGAGAGAGCTGAAATGGAGAGAACCTTCCACGACGACGCCAAGGAAGAAATGAGCAACGCACATGTGCAAAACTACGTAGACAGCCCCGAAAGACTTGAACTGGCCAGAGAACCGCGCAGACTCGTTGCAAGCATCCCAATGCCGTTCTGTAATTTCCTGCACTTGAGAGACCACGGACTGCCTCAGGTTGTAAGTAATGGACAAAATAATGTGGGGAACTTACCCAGTGACTTCCCAAAACTTAGAGTTGATGGCATTAATTTACAAGAGTGGTATCAACAGCTTCAGGTTGTTTTTATGAAAGAAAATTTACTATTCTTTATAACTAGTCCTCCAAGAAGACCTTGGACTTTAAAAATAGATTGTTTACATCATAGAGCATTTTTCATAATAATATCTAGCGTGTCTCCTGCAATGTATCATAGCATCAAACCAAACCTAACTGTATCTGAAATAATTCAATGCATGTTTAATCTATTTCACAGCGATAGCGTAGCTACAACTACAAGAATGTCTAAGGATTTCTTTTCTTCTAGAGTGAAACCAGGGGTTTCTATAAGTGAGCATTTGATAAATCTAAACAAGATAAGAGCTGAGCTGCAATTGAGGGGGGAAGTGATTTCAGATCAAACAATGAAAAGTGTTATTATCAATTCACTTGATCCATCATGGGATAGCTTTATGTCACACTTAGATACCATTAATTTGGGATATTTATCAATAGAAAGTCTATCTAACAAATTGATAGCAGAAGACAATTCAAGAAAAAATCGTTCCAGTAACCAAACAGAACATAAATCTTTTAGGAAAGTAGTCTTTCAAGATAAATATAATGAGGCCTTTAGATGCCATAATTGTGGATCCAGGGAACACAATAGAAGAGACTGCCCCAAAGTCTCAAGGGAGAGACATAGGCCAGAATATAGGAGCAAATACAATTACAGACAGTCTTCCACAGATAGACACAAATATAGAAGTCCACCAAATTACAGAGAAAGTAGAGGGGGTAGAGAAAATTCAAAAGAGAGAAAATCTGGGTCACTAAATGGGCTAAATAAACAAGACAGCACCAGAACACAACAAGATGAGAACAATAATTGGCTTATTGATTCTGGTGCAACAAATCACACCACTAACAACAAAAGTATATTATCTTCATTTACAGAAGATAAGTTTGTGATAAAGGTAGCTAATCAAGAAAAGGTTCAAGTATTAGGCAGAGGAAATGTGACCTTGCCTGGTTTAGGGAAAATAGAGGGGGTATTATTAATCCCAGAAATACCTCACAACATACTAAGTGCTATAAAACTAAGCAGAGAATCTGACATTAATATAGTTTTCTCAAAAGGGAAAGCAACTATAGAAAAGAACAAAACAAATGTAGGCACTGTGATGATAAAAGGGGGTCTACCCTATCTGATAACCAAAGAAAGATGGTTACATAACATTAATTCAAATATGGAAGATTGTGTTGAAGCAGATGATGAAAATGTCAGTAACAGTGACAATGATGAATGTAAAATAACTCATGATAACAAAAATACACACAATGAGAAGAAACCAAAAATAGGTAAACCAATTCATGATGAGTGTGCTCACATCTTACATAGGAAGTTAGGACATGCAAGCTTTCCTGTAGTGCAAAAAATGACTGAACACGCAGAAGGTGTCAAAATAAAAAATTGTGAAAATTATTTGGAATGCTCAGTATGTAAATCCACCAAACTAAAAACCAGTCCCAGACCAAAAAAATCTAACAGATCAACTAACAATATTTTTGATTTAGTACATATGGACTTAGTTGGTCCATTAACTCCATCAATTACCTATAGAAAACGTTACTTCTTAACAATAGTGGATGATTACAGTCGCTATGGTTTTGTTTACACATTAAAGCACAAGGATGAAACCTTTCAGAAATTTAAGGAATTCTACAAACGCATAGAAACACAACATAATATCAGAATAAAACAAATTATGACAGATAGGGGATGTGAATTCATGTCTAAAGAATTCTCCCAATGGTTAAAGGATAGAGGGATGCTACATTTCACGTCCAATCCATTTTCTGCATTTCAAAATGGGATTGCAGAGAGAAAGAATTCCACACTACAAACCATGATTAGATGCACATTAGAGGATGCTGGTTTAGGCAAACAATTTTGGTCAGAGGCCTTACATTATTCAAATTACACTCAAAATAGAACCTGGTCCAGTATTGTGAATAAGACACCATATGAGGTGATGTACAATAGAAAACCCAAATTAGCACACATGCACATATTTGGAGTCACTGCAGACGTACACATACCTAAACAATTGAGGAGAAAGGGAGAAAACGTATCCAGGAGATTAAGATTCATGGGATACGAAACTGGAACCAAAGGGTACAGATTCATTGATAATAATAACAAATTTATAGTATCCAGAACAGCTGTGTTCCATGAGCAGGCCAATTGGTCTAAATTGCACCTTAATGAAATATTTCCTAATAAATGCAAAGATACGTTATCTTGCGAGGAAGGAACAACAGAAAATCAAAATATTAACAAAAGTAAGAACAAAACCAAAACTTGGACAAATAGTCAACATAAAATAAAGACAGACACATTAACAAAAAAGGAAGCTAGATATTTGCATGACAACCATAGCAAACCTGAAAGAACTATTAGAAACAATAGAAACCAAATACCAAATAAATACAAAGATTACATAATGCATATGGATGGAGAACAAATAACACCTAATACATATGAGGAAGTATTGAAACTTCCCCGTGAAGAAAGAGAAAAATGGGAACTAGCTATGGAAAAAGAGATGGAAAGTTTACAAGGATTAAATGTATTCACACCTGCGATCGCACCTAAGGATAAAACAATTATAGGTACCAGGTGGATTTATAAAATTAAGAATTTAGAAGGAGGTAATACCTTATACAAGGCTAGACTAGTTGCACAAGGTTATGCACAAAAATATCCAGAAGACTATACTGACACATATTCACCCACAGTGAGAACAGAGAGTGTCAAAACAGCTCTTGTAGTAGCATCTGCACTCAATCTGGACGTATTTCAATATGACATACAGACTGCGTACTTACACGCAAAATTAGATAAGGAAATATATGTAAGAGCACCACACAGTCAATACACTAATAAGAACGAAATTTGGTTATTAAATAAGAGTCTGTACGGATTAAAGCAATCTGGCAAAAGATGGTACGATTGCTTGGTAAAAGTACTTAAAACCATGGATTTCAACGCCACCACTGCTGATAACTGTTTCTTTGTAAAAAAGAGTAATGATAATATTGAATTTGTATTAATTTATGTGGATGATATTTTATATATTGGAAAGCATAAAGAGAGCAGGGAAATCTTTGTAAATAAGTTAAACGAACACTTCTCGTTGAAATCTCTAGGTAAAGTGAATAAATACCTTGGTGTACAAATTAACAAAACTAAAAGGGGATTCAAACTTACTCAGAAAGATAAAATCATTGAACTCCTAAACAAATGTAACTTAAATAATGCCAAAACCTGTGACACCCCTATGCAAACTGATTTTCTTAGAAACACTGATGAATCTTCCCCTGAGTTTAAAGACAACACATTTTACAGATCAGTTATAGGTTCACTCCTTTATATATCCAATTGGACTAGGCCAGATATTGCATTACCTCTCAATTTATTGTCAAGATATGTTAGCAAACCAACCTTGTATCATTGGGAAGCTGTCAAAAGAATTCTAAGATATCTGAAAAGTACATTAGATTTTTGTTTAATATTGGAACCCAATAATGACAAAGAACCAAAAATTACTTGTTATGCTGATGCAGATTGGGCTGGTGATACATCATGCAGAAAGAGTACCTCTGGTTATGTTTTTCTATTGAACGATTGTCCAGTTTACTGGTATACTGGTAAACAAGAACTGGTAGCCACTTCTACCACAGAAGCGGAATATGTTTGCTTGTCCAAAGCTGCAAATAACCTTGTTTGGTTCAATGATTTGATCACAGATGTTTGGAAGAAACCTACTTTACCATTTATTATGCATGAAGACAATAAAGCGGCCATTGAAATATCCAGATCCGATGCAATTGGACAAAGGTCCAGGCATATTGATATAAAATTTAAGCACGTGAGACAACTATCTCAAAACGGATTCATCAAAGCAATACATTGTGATACTTCTGAACAATTAGCTGACATATTAACAAAGCCCTTACCTTCTAAACAACACAAATATTTAACTTCTAAATTATATGTATTATATTGTCCTGAATCTGAATGTAATTGGTGTTGTATAACGAACCGGCATTTAGAGGGGGATTTGTCAGATGTAAATGCCTTATTCTCTAATGTGTAAATAATGTATATATGGAACATCAGGGGTTAATTTATTCTTTGGACTTTAATGTATTCATAATTTACCACTCCCATTCCTGGCTCCACCCCTTGTATATATAAGGAGCCACCTTCTCCATTTTCCTTGCTTCTATCTTGAATATTCAGCGAATATAGAATGCCTACTATGATTAAAGAGAAATATATTTAAATCTCTAACTTCTATTATCTTTATTGAGTCTGATCCTGAAAATATTGCAACAAATACAATACAGAAAGAAGAGAAGAGAAGAGAAGAGAAGAGAATATACTGAATAGAGAATAGGAGAGGAGAAGAGAAGAGAATGCAGAATAGAACAGAATAAAAATGCAGAATAGAGTAGAATAGAGTAGAGTAGAGTAGAGTAGAATAGAATAGAATACAAGACAAGACAAGACAAGACAAGACAAGACAAGACAATGCAGAAAGAAGAGAATATACTGAATAGAGAATAGGAGAGGAGAAGAGAAGAGAATGCAGAATAGAATAGAATAAAAATGCAGAATAGAGTAGAATAGCATGCATTAGCATAACATTAGCAGAGCAGAGCAGAGAAGAGAAAAAAATAAGAAAGAATAGAACAGAACAGAAGAATAGAATTGTTTATTGGCCAAATGTGATTGGACACACAAGGAATTTGTCTTTGGTGCATATGCTCTCAGTGTATATAAAGAAAAATAAAATACGTCCATCTAGAATCATAAGATACAACACTTAGTGATAGTCATAGGTTACAAATAAAATGCTACACTAGTTATTTATTTATTTTATTTTATTTAATAGGACTTGTATGCCACCTTACCTCCACAGGACTCAGGGCGGCTCACAACGATTAAAACAGAACATTAAAACAGAAGTCCAAATTAAAATTAAGAAATTCAATAAAACCCAGATTAAAACCCCCATCAGTCCAAGTTGGACACCACTTTGGAATGTTGGATCCAGGAACAATAAACCAGTGGAATGGCTTCCTCCAAAAGTTGTGGGAGCTTCATCACTGGAGGCTTTCAAGAAGAGACTGGACTGCCATTTGTCAGAAATGGTGTAGGGTCTCCTGCTTGGGCAGGGGGTTGGACTAGATGACCTGCAAGGTCCCTTCCGACTCTGTTAATCTGTAATCTGCTCCATCACCGGAGGCTTTTAAGGAGAGATTGGACAAGCATTGGTTTGAAATGGTACAGGGTCTCCTGTCTTGGGCAGGGGGATGGACTAGAAGACCTCCAAGGTCCCTTCCAACTCTGTTATCCTGTTATTATCCTGTTATAATTGTGCTTCCCTGCATTGCACCGCCACAGAACAGGAGCTATTGCTGGTGAAGACGGCAGGCAGCCTCCCCTGGCAGAGACCTGAGCTGCTTATTTTATTTCTCTTGGGTGACTTCTCACCCCAGGTTCCCCAGGCAACGAATGGCCCCAGGCTGCATCCACCTGGGCCTTTTAACCTGGTTTAAAGCCACCGTATGAACGCAGAACCTGGGTTAACCCAGCAGCCTGCCCAGGTTAATGATGCTGCGTAATAGTGGATCAACCAGTGCAGTGGGGAACATAACAGAGCAGTATTTTCAAACGCTCAGCCCCTTTAAGGTGGGTGGACTTCAACTCCCAGAATTCCAAGCTGGGAAAATACTGCTCTACCCACCCACTTCCCTACTGAGGCATTCTGGGAGTTGAAGTCCATACATCCACCTCAAAGGGGCTAAGGCGTGAAAAACACTTCTCCAGTCCTCCTGCTTTCTGGCTGGGGGTCTTTAGGGGTTGAAGCCCACCCCTCTTAAAACTCCCAAGGTTGAGAAAGAGGGAAAGAAAGAAAGGGAACCATCCAGGCTAGAAGGTTAGGGGCCGGAACGTTGCTCCACGAACAGCGTTTCCAAAGGGGGACACTTTGGGCGATGCACCCGCAGCGCGAGAGGCGCCCACGTGATCAGAGGCTGAGCCGCGCTACTGTATGAGGAGTCGGCTCCTCCACCCCGGAAGTCCCTCTGCACTTCCGGTGTCCGTTACTCAAAAGGCGCCTCCGCTCGTCCACGGCCATCCCGGGGTTCGTGGGTTGAAGTCTCCCCGTCTCCTTCCTCCGGTGGGGGGCAGCCCCGGTAACAGCCCCCCCCTCTTCCGCCCCCTTCCCTGGGTGGGGGTTTCCTGGGGAGACTTGGGGAGGGGGCGTTAGGGGTCTTCTCCGCCCGAAAAGGTGGGATAAAATGGATAATAATAATAATAATAATAATAATAATAATAATAATAATAATAATAATAATAATAATAATAATATTTAATGAGTGGATGGATGAATGAATGAATGAAAGGAGGCTGAGGGGTGGGGCTCCAGGCCGGTACCTTTCGGACAGCCTACCTCACAGGGTTGTTGTTGGGAAAAGAGGAGGCAGGAGGATTCTGCGCCTATAAAGGGGGAATAATATATATATATGTGTGTGTGTGTGTCTGTATCTATATGTCTGGGTGTGTATATATATATATATATAACTAACAAACGTATAATGACCGGGGAAAACACCCGAGATTTTAACTTTTTACATACACACACCCGCGAAAACTTAAGAAGATATATATATATATACATATATACATACATGTAGGTCTTTGGTTATTCGGGTTTTCTCCCACGTAAAATTGGAAGTGTCTTGGCGACGTTTCGACGAAGTCTCATTCGTCATCTTCAGGCTGGTGTTCTCGGCTTCATGCTTCCAGGAGCAAAAGACCCGAATAACCAAAGACCTACATACAAACACCCGCGAAAACCTGAGAAAACATATACATACATGCATATACATATACATATACATACATACATACATGCATATACATATACATATACATACATATACATATACATATACATAAACATACATACATACATATACATATACATACATACATACATACATACATACAGATACATACATATATATATATATGGGGTGTTTGTATGTAGGTCTTTGGTTATTTGGGTTTTCTCCCGCGTAAAATTGGAAGTGTCTTGGCGACGTTTCGACGAAGTCTCATTCGTCATCTTCAGGCTGGTGTTTTCCGCTTCATTGCTCCTAGAAGCATGAAGCTGAAAACACCAGCCTGAAGATGACGAATGAGACTTTGTCGAAACGTCGCCAAGACACTTCCAATTTTACGCGGGAGAAAACCCAAATAACCAAAGACCTACCTACCTACCTACATACATACATGTTTATCCCACCTTTTTAGGCGCAGAAGATCTGTTTTGTGTGTGTGTGTGTGTGTGATACCACAAAATGATATATACGTATAAATATATATGTCTAAACAATAAATATATATATTGTTTTGTTTTTTTAAATTTTTTATTTTTTATTATTATAACATAAAATGACATCACAAGACATACAACATTTATATATATACTCTCTCTTAGCAGCTATTTCGTGATGATCTTCTTTTAATATTTACATTTTCTCCCTTTTCCCTTTATATTATTCCAGTTTCTTCTTGTCCCCTTTTAATTACAGTGTATTTGTTAAGACCCCTATTACCGTTATATTTTCTATACATTGACATACTCATTCTTTCCTTTTTTACATTTCACCCCTATTTTTCTTCTCCGTTATTCCTATTCCCTAATATATATAGTTTTAATATTACAAAGTTATATTTACACATGGATTTTTATATTTGTGTACATGTGTATATAAATATAAAACATGCAAAAGAGGCAGGAGGATTAGGAATGTTCCTTGCCTAAATTTTGGGATATCTGTCTGTCTTCTATCCTCTCTCTCTCTCTCTCCATCTATATCTATCTATCTATCTATCTATCTATCTATCTATCTATCTATCTATCTATCTATCTATCTATCTATCCTCTCTCATCTATCTGTCTCTGTCTATCTATCTATCTATCTATCTATCTATCTATCTATCTATCTATCTATCTATCTATCTATCTATCTATCTATCTTATCTATCTTATCTATATCATCCTCTCTCTCTCTCTCTCTCATTCCATCTCTCTCTCTCTCTCTTTCTCTCTCTCTCTCTCTATATATATATATATAAAATCTATCATCCATCCATCCATCATCATCTATCATCCATCCATGTCTGTCTGTCTGTCTGTCTGTCTGTCTGTCTGTCTGTCTGTCTGTCTATCTATCATATCTTATCTATTATCTATCTCATATCTATCTATCATATCTTTCTATCATCTATCATATCATATTTCTATCTCTCTATGTCTATGTATCTCTCTCATCTCTCATCTATCTACAGTATCTATCATCTATTTATCCTACCTACTATCTCTCTCTCTCTCTCTCTTTCTACCTACCGTAACTTCCAATCCATCCCACCTACCTATCTAATTTTATCCCAACTTTTTAGGTAGAGAACATCCCTAATCCTCTTTCCCCCCACAGCAACCTGTGAGGTGGGTTAGGTTGAGAGACAGACTGGCTCATTCATTCGTACTCTCCATTCATGAAACAATATGTCCCCCCCCACCCCCCCACCCATTTTGTTTGAAAGACGCCAAGCAAGAGATGACTGATCATTCTAATCTGTTGCTTTAGGGAGCAGGAGGGCCTCGTGCCAAGATGCTGGCTTTGCGTGGTGCGCTGGTTTGCCCGAGGCCTCTGTGTCGGTCCGTGCGCTCAGGATTCTGGGCCTGGCTTTCGACCTGCGCTCCGGATCCTGGGACCCCCCTCCAAAAACAAAGAGGGGAAGGAAGCCTTGAAGATTTCCGCTCCAAACTGGTAGGGGGTCCATCTCTGCAGCATTTCCTGCAATCGGCTGCTCCTGTGAAGGATGCCCACCGCTTGCCAGCTGATGTCTTGGAAGACCCCGCCCCTTACCTTGGACCCATCAGCCTGGCAGATTCCCCAAAGAAAGGTAAGCACGGCCGCTCCATCACACCTTTCCGCAGGGTGGATAGAAAATCAATGATTTTTTTTAAAAAAAATAAAAAAAACGGATTTTTTTAAATTTAAATCGGATTTTTTTGATTTAAATCAGATTTTTTTTATTTTTATTGAATTTATTTTAATAAAAAACTTTTGGGGTAAAAATCTATCTTGTTTTCTATTTAAGATACATAAATAATTTAGTTTATTCAGCCTGAAATGGAGCTTAGTTATGTAGCATGAGGCTGTATATTCTGCAACGCTGGGACTATCGGTGAGTCAACAGCGGGTCAAAGGAGGAGCAGAGATGACAGTTTCTCTTTAAAAATTATGATTTAAATCGAGTTGATTTAAATCAAGCCTTTTTACTAGTGATTTAAATCATGATTTAAATCGAATCGATTTAAATCAAATCCACCCTGCCTTTCCGGAAATGCTACACAAGGGCTGACTTGATTTTATATAGGGGCATTTTTGGGGGGAGATGCTCTGTGTCCTGCTGCGCAACCACAGTGAATTTGCTCCCTTACATCGGCAAAATAGTTTTTGCCTCACGACGAAACAACAGCCCTGGCCCCAAGCAGAGTTGAACCTGGTTTGAATTTGGATGGATGGGAGACCACCAGGAAATGCTGAGGTTGTAGATTAGGTCACGGAGTCCCAGAATGACAGTGCCGAGTTGTCCTTGTTGCTGTTAAGAAAACTGTCTTTACGGTTACCAAAAGTTGAGTTGGATGGGAACTTCTATCCTAGATGGGTTTAGTTGCAGGTACTGGGTGGGTATCTCCTCTGTGAGATACAAATGGGCATTTGTCCAGGGAGAGGCAGGGGTCTTGGCCCAGAGGGCCTGCTTACAATTCTACAGGTAGTCCTCGACTTATGACCACAATTGAGGCCAAAATTTCCATTGCTAACTGAGACAGGTGTTAAGTTTTGCTCCCATTTTACAACTTTTCTTGCCACAGTTTTTAAATGAACCACTGCAGTTGTCAAGTTATGGTTGTTAAGTGAATCTGACTTCCCCGTTGACTTTGCTTGTCGGAAGGTCGCAGAAGGGGGAATCACCTGACCCCGGGACACTGCGACCGTCATAAATACGAACCAGTTGGCAAGCGTCTGAATTTTGATCACGTGGTCATTAGAGATGTTGCAGTGGCCGTAAGTCTGAGAAATGGCCGTAAGTCTCTTTTTTCAGTGCTGCTGTAGCTTTGAATGGTCACTAGAGGAATGTTGTAAGCCGAGGACTACCCACATAGAGAATGGAGCAACCTCCAAAATAAAGGGCACAACTACTCAGTGCTTCCTGCCTCAAGAAATCTCTCCTCCTTCTCTTTCTCCTCCTCCTCCTCCTCTTCTCCTTCCCTCTTCCTCCTCCACCTCCTCCTTCACTACCTTCTCTTCCTCCTCCTCCTCTTCTCCTTCCCTTTTCCTCCTCCTCCTTCTCCTTCTCTCTTCCTCCTCCACCTCCTCCTTCACCACCTCCTCTTCCTCCTCCTCCTTTTCCTTCCCTCTTCCTCCTCCTCCTCCTCCTCTTCTCCTTCCCTCTTCCTCCTCCACCTCCTCCTTCACTACCTTCTCTTCCTCCTCCTCCTCTTCTCCTTCCCTCTTCCTTCTCCTCCTTCCCTTTTCCTCCTCCTCCTTCTCCTTCTCCTTCTCTCTTCCTCCTCCACCTCCTCCTTCACCACCTCCTCTTCCTCCTCCTCCTTCTCCTTCCCTCTTCCTCCTCCTCCTCCTCCTCCTTCACCACCTCCTCTTCCTCCTCCTCCTTCCCTCTTCCTCCTCCTCCTTCTCCTTCCTTCTACATCCTTCTCCTTCACCACCTCCTCCTCCTCCTTCTCCACTCCTCCTCCACCTCTGCCTCATAGTCTACCTGGAGACCTACGGCTGCCAGATGAACGTCAGCGACACGGAGACAGCCTGGGCCATCCTCCAGAGGAGCGGGTACCAGAGGACCAGCAACCTGGCAGAGGTACTCAAAAGTCCAGGCTGGGCATTTTCGAGCAGTGGCCTCAGTGGCTGGAGTAATGGGAGTGCCAGTTCGGCATGCATTCATTCGTTGCCCTGCCTCAGACAGACCCAGTGCACTATCTGGGGGTTGAGGGGTCCTTGGTGCTCTCTGGGCTTGTTTATTTTTCCTTGCATGACCCAACTGGGTAACATCATTGGCGCTAGAAGGGAGTGGGGTTTTCGAGATACTAGTGGCTTGTCAGTATTGGTGGGAATGTTCCTGGTGGTTCCTTGATTGTATACTGTTAGCTTGTTTGTGAGTAGTTTTTTGATTTGGAAAACTCTAGCAGTCAATACCCAAACGAGCAGGAGGCTTCCACCAAGATCACCACTTAGGAGTAAGCAATATTCCAATCAAAGAAGCAGCAACCTTGGTGGTGCAGCAGACTAAAGTGGTGTTAAGTAGCACCAGCTGCCTGCAATTACTGCAAGTTCGAATCTCACCAGGCTCAAGGTTGACTCAGCCTTCCATCCTTCTGAGGTAGGTAAAATGAGGACCCGGATTGTGGGAGCAATAAGCTGACTTTGTATAAAATAGAACACCGCTTGGGGGGGCCAAAAGCCCTACTAAGCAGGTATATACAAAAGTATGAAGGCTATTGCTTAACGCATTGTAAACCGCCCTGAGTCTCCGGAGAAGGACGGCATATAAATCGAACCAATAAATAAATAAACTTCAAACAATCGCTGAACAAATGAGCTCTGGTGGCTCAGCAGACTAATTAACATCCACTTACACCTGCTGCCTGCAATTACTGCAAGTTCAAATCTCACCAGGCTCAAGGTTGACTCAGCCTTCCATCCTTCTGAGGTAGGTAAAATGAGGACCCGGATTGTGGGGGCAATAAGCTGACTTTGTATAAATATACAAAAAGTATGAAGGCTATTGCTTAACGCACTGTAAGCCGCCCTGAGTCTCTGGAATCGAACCAATAAAATAAATAAATTAGCTAGTTGGGTCATGAAACGTCTATAAGAAAGCCACCAAGCTCAAAGAGCCCCTCAGTCTTCCCCCTCCCTACTCCCTTCTAGCATTGATGATGTTCCCTAGTTGGCTAACGAAATGTCTGCAAGAAAACAACCAAACTCAGAGAGCACCCAGGACCCCACTATTCAGCTTAACACGACAGAGTCAAATTGTGTCTTGTGACACAATACTCCATGCTGTCAAAAGTTCAATTTATTATTATTAATATGATGACATAAAATTGGAGAAACAGATTCTGGTGACCTTTTTCTGACCCCCATACGATCACCAGATAAAATAAGCTTAAATGATGGAGATACAGTAGATTTTTTTTATGTTTGGTTTTTTGCTGAAAAAAAAGAGCTTTTTAAGGTTTCTTTTATCAGGTAAGAAGGCCACTCTTGTGTAGATGTGGAATATTCGATCCCAGAGAAGGAAATCTGTTTCTTCCTCCCCCTGTTTGTGTTTAATAATTCTTTCTTCCCCCCCCCCCCACTTCTTTTAGGCTGACGTGGTTCTGCTTGTCACGTGTTCCATCAGGTAAGACCGAGATGGTTCGTTGGTTTGTATTTAAAAATAATTCCAACATACAGTGCCATTCACCCCCTCTTTAACCTTGCTCTTTTAGTCTCAAGGTGTCGAGTCTATTCCAGCTTTTTTTCCCTTGGGCTAGAAGATGCAACAATGATTCTGCTGCTGGATTGTACTGTCATTTTTTTGGATTAGAAATATTTACTGTGTCAGCACTTCAAGCTGCATTCACTCTAGTGCTGACATAAGAAGGAGAAGTGGAGGCATCTGGAAAGGGACGTTTGACTTTTCACCTACTTATTTTCCCTGGAGATAATATCCCCTTGGAGATGGGATGGGAGGGGGGAAATTCCTTTGAGCTGGAGCAGTAGATTAGGGGTAGAGTGACTTGGAAGATGGCCAATGAGTGCAGGGGAGTGGGGAACGGAAAGGGAGGGTTTTGGGTCTGGAAGTCAGTGTTGGCTTCGATGGAGTCGGAGTTAGAATGTTGTGCTTAATAAATGGGAGTTTTTCATCAAAGACTTTGCTCAAAATGCAATTTCTTTGAAACGACCTCGAAACCTGACATGCTGTATTTTTTGGACTATAGGATGCACCTAGATTTACAGGAGGAAAACAAGAAAAAAAAAGTTGTTGGCCTCCGCGTGTTGCATTTTTGCCCTCCCCGGCCCCCAGAAGTCCTCGGCAGTGCTTGGATTCACCACAAAACGGGCCTGTTTTTGGCCTGCAGAGTGCTTCTGGGGGCCGGGAAGGGCGAAAACGTGACGATGGAAGGTTTGGGAGCCCCAGAATGGGCCCATATTCTGTTATTCTATTCTGGATTTCCAGAAGGGTCTGGGAAGAAGCTCTCTCCACCTTGAGCAAAGATTTTTTTAGTGACTCTTCCAGCCTGGGCAAAGTTTCATCCATGTTTCATTGCTTGGCAGGGAGAAGGCCGAGCAGACGGTCTGGAATCGCCTGCGGGTGTTCAAAACTCTCAAGACGAAACGGCAACGTTCGCGGAGGTCTCTGCGGATCGGGATCTTAGGTAATAGGAACACTCGTAGCAAAAAAGGCTCTTACGGGAAGGGGGACCACCTGGGGCTCGGACTGGGAGCGTCTGAAGATCAGGGAAGGGACAGTAGGTGAATTTCCCACTTTTTTTTTTTTTTTGCGGAGGTTGTTTTCTCCTCTGGGGTGGGAAGTTAGGACTGAGATCAGTGGTTAGGCTAGGTCTTTCAAAAGCTGGAGCTACCCATAGTTAGAAGTCGCCTCACCTCGATATCCCAGGTTAGTGGTGAAGGCACCAGGCTAGAAACTGGGAGACCATGAGTTCTAGTCCTGCCTTAGCCATGAAAGCTGGCTAGGTGACTTTGGGCCAATTACTAGGAGACAGTGAGTTGTAGTCCCCAGCGTAGGTGACTTTGGGCCAATCACCGGAGATCATGAATTCTAGTCCTGCCTGAGGCACAAAAACCGGCTGGGCTTAGCTGGGAAAGCTGGCTGGATTTTAGGCCAATCACCAGGAGACGGTGAGTTCTAGTCCTGCCTTAGGCATGAAAGCCAGCTAGGTGACTTTGGGTCAGTCACCAGGAGACGGGGAGTTCTAGTCCCACCTTAGGCACCGAAGCCAACTGGGTGACTTTGGGCCAGTCACCGGGAGATGGTGAGTTCTAGTCCCACCTTAGGCACCGAAGCCAACTGGGTGACTTTGGGCCAGTCACCAGGAGACGGGGAGTTCTAGTCCCACCTTAGGCACCGAAGCCAACTGGGTGACTTTGGGCCAGTCACCGGGAGATGGTGAGTTCTAGTCCCACCTTAGGCACCGAAGCCAACTGGGTGACTTTGGGCCAGTCACCAGGAGACGGGGAGTTCTAGTCCCACCTTAGGCACCGAAGCCAACTGGGTGACTTTGGGCCAGTCACCGGGAGATGGTGAGTTCTAGTCCCACCTTAGGCACCGAAGCCAACTGGGTGACTTTTGGCCAGTCACCGGGAGACGGGGAGTTCTAGTCCCACCTTAGGCACCGAAGCCAACTGGGTGACTTTGGGCCAGTCACCGGGAGACGGTGAGTTCTAGTCCCACCTTAGGCACCGAAGCCAACTGGGTGACTTTGGGCCAGTCACCGGGAGATGGTGAGTTCTAGTCCCACCTTAGGCACCGAAGCCAACTGGGTGACTTTGGGCCAGTCACCGGGAGATGGTGAGTTCTAGTCCCACCTTAGGCACCGAAGCCAACTGGGTGACTTTGGGCCAGTCACCGGGAGATGGTGAGTTCTAGTCCCACCTTAGGCACCGAAGCCAACTGGGTGACTTTGGCCAGTCACCGGGAGATGGTGAGTTCTAGTTCCACCTTAGGCACCGAAGCCAACTGGGTGACTTTGGGCCAGTCACCGGGAGATGGTGAGTTCTAGTCCCACCTTAGGCACCGAAGCCAACTGGGTGACTTTGGGCCAGTCACCGGGAGATGGTGAGTTCTAGTCCCACCTTAGGCACCGAAGCCAACTGGGTGACTTTGGGCCAGTCACCGGGAGATGGTGAGTTCTAGTCCCACCTTAGGCACCGAAGCCAACTGGGTGACTTTGGGCCAGTCACCGGGAGATGGTGAGTTCTAGTCCCACCTTAGGCACCGAAGCCAACTGGGTGACTTTGGGCCAGTCACCGGGAGATGGTGAGTTCTAGTTCCACCGTGGCACGAAAGCTGGCTGGGTGACATTGGGCCAGTCCAACCCACCTCACAGGGCTGTTGTGAGAAAAATAGGAGGAGTGTTGTGGCCCCGCCCTCTGAGCCTGTCCCATCGGAGGAAGAAAGCTCCGAGCATGAGGAAGAGGAGTCAGCCAGGCCTCCCTCTCCAGGCCCCTCCCCTCTGGCATTGTCTCAAGTGCCGGCCAAGGGAGAGGAGACAGCTGATTCGAGTCAAAGTGATAATGAAACATCATTCCTGGACGCACGCCTCCGAAGGCGTGATAAACGTTTGCAGCAGCTTAGGAGGCGTGCTAGGGATTAGCACTGAGTCACTGGACCACACCCCAGAGACCACACCCCAGAGACTATATAATAGAGAGTGGTGGTCAAGGATCTTTTGTGACGAACAAAGCAAAACCTTGGAGTCACTAAAGCCTCGTCCGGAACTGCTGGGAGGAATATTATTTCTGTTTGGACTTTCTTGAACGTTCGTATCTTATCTGTCTGTTTGTGAAAATAAAGACCCTTGGCAGACGGTGTGTCTATCGCTGCCAAGTCGGAGATAAGACCTGGGTGCGTTCCAAAGTGTTTCCTTAACCCTCGACTGGCTGTGTGGGTGTGTGTGTGGGTACGGGGACAGATCATCTTGTTCGTCACCCCATACTCCATCGTTAACCCACGATGGACCAACAGCTGCAGCAGCAGATACAGCAGATGCTGGAGGCCAATCAGCTTCTGCAACAGCAAGTAGCACAGCTAACTGCCCAACTTGCTTTGGGAAATGCTCCTGCAGCTCCACCTCCTCCCCCTCCCCGTCCGAGATGCCCAGTGAACGTGCCAGATAGGTTTTCTGGGCAGCAGGAGATGTTTCCGGCCTTCTTGGGACAATGCCAACTGTTTATGGCGATGAGGCCGGAGGATTTTCCGGATGACCGGGCTCGGGTGGCATTTGTTATCAGCTCCCTCTCTGGCACTGCCGCCCGATGGGCCACGCCCCTGTTGTTGCAAGATAGCCCCTTGCTCCTGGACTTTCAGGGCTTTTTACAACACCTGCGCACCATGTTTGAGGATCCCCTCCGGGTGCAGACGGCAGCGAGGCGCATCAAGGACCTCCGCCAAGGCAAGCGCCCCCTGCAGGACTATATTGCAGAGTTCCGACTGCTAGGCCAGGATTCGGCTTGGAATGAGGCGGCGCTGATGGACGCCTTCCAGGACGGCCTTTCTGATGAGATGCAGGACGAGCTGGTTCGTGTGGAGGCGCCACCGACCATCGACGCGCTGGTGACCCAATGCCTGCGCATCGACGCCCGCCTGCAACGGCGACGGCCCCGTCGGGCTCTTCCGGAACCATCGACAGCGTCGGCACCCCCGCGTTTCGCACCGACAGCGCTCCGGACCGCGCAGCGTTTTGTGGCAACGGCTGAGGAGCCCATGGAGCTCGGAGCAGCCAGACCTCAACTGACGGCCCAGGAGCGGATGCGGAGACGTCAAGGGGGGTTGTGCCTCTATTGCGGCGAGGCGAGACATTTTGCCGCCTCGTGTCCCCGGAAGCGGAGTGGACCGCTCAAGCCTGTTCCGGAGTCTCGGCGTGACCAGCCGGGAAACGGGCCAGGCCTGGCCTAGGGGAAACTCTGGGTCAGGCACGTGACCATGCCCCGCCGGAGTCGGCGGCTGTGGACTGTGAGCCCCCTCGGCACCTGATTTTGAACACCCGGGTGTTGTTGGCTAACCGGTCGGAGGGGCTCCAAGCGCACGCGCTGGTGGACTCGGGGGCCACCACGAACTTTATGGACCAGGCCTTTGTGGCCCATTACAAAGTCCCCTTGGTTCCAGTGGTCCCTCCGTTGAGGGTTGAAACTATAGATGGGCGGGAACTCGTGGCGGGGCCCATCAAAACCGCTACCCAGCCCTTGCGCCTCGCCATTGGAAACCACGAGGAGGCGATCCAGTTTTACGTAACGGCGGATCTGCACTTTCCCTTGGTCCTGGGGATGGCCTGGCTTCGGGCGCACGACCCTCAGGTGGCGTGGTCGAGAAACGCCATCTCGTTCCCGAGCCTGCAGTGTGTCGACCACCTTCGCCACACCTGCGCCGGCCAGGACGTCTCTGCCCCAAACGCCTCCTTGCCTCTGGAGCTGACGCCCTTCGCCGACGTGTTCAGCGAGAAGGAGGCGGACCGCTTGCCCCCGCACCGACCTTACGACTGTGCGGTGGACCTAATGCCCAACGCGCCCCTGCCCTCGGGACGCCTGTACTCCATGTCGGAGCCCGAGCTGGCCGCCTTACGGGACTTTCTGGAAAAGAACCTGGCCCGTGGGTTCATCCGGCCTTCGACCTCCCCGCTCTCGGCCCCGGTCCTCTTCGTTAAAAAGAAGACGGGGGACTTGCGCCTGTGTTGCGACTACCGGCGCTTGAACGCCATCACAGTGCGAAATCGCTACCCCCTGCCGCTGATCCCGGAGCTTATGGAGAGGTTGCGGGAGGCCTCGATCTTCACTAAGCTCGATCTCCGAGGGGCCTACAACCTGGTGCGCGTGAGAGAGGGGGACGAGTGGAAGACGGCGTTCGGCACGCGGTACGGACACTTCGAGTATACCGTCATGCCGTTCGGGTTGACCAACGCCCCCGCGGTCTTCCAGCACTTGATGAACGATGTGTTCCGGGACATGCTGGATCGGTTCGTGGTGATCTACTTGGATGACATTTTGATCTATTCCCGGACCCCGGAAAGTCACCTCCAGCATGTCCGCCAGGTCCTGCAGCGCCTGCGGGAGCACCAGCTCTATGCGAAGTTGGAGAAATGCTACTTCTTCCAGACTTCCATAGAGTTCCTCGGGCACATCATCACCCCCGAGGGCATCGCGATGGACCCGCGCAAGGTGGAGGCCTTGCGCAGTTGGGAACCCCCGCGTCGGGTGAAGGACGTCCAGCGTCTGTTGGGATTCGCCAACTACTATCGGACCTTCATCCCGGGCTTCGCCACCCTGACCTTGCCGTTGACCCAGCTCCTTCGGAAGAAGGTCCCGTTCCAGTGGGGGCCCCCGCAGCAGCAGGCCTTCGAGGTCCTCAAGCAGGCCTTCCTCACGGAGCCAGTCCTGAGGCACCCCAATCCACACCGTCCGTTCGTGGTGGAGACGGACGCGTCCAACGTGGCGATTGGGGCGGTGCTGCTACAGGCTCCGGTGGATGGCGGCACTCTTTTTCCCTGCGCATACTACTCCCGGAAACTCAACCCTTCCGAGCGCAACTACACCATCTGGGAAAAGGAGTTGCTGGCCATCAAGGCCGCGTTCGAGGCTTGGCGACATCACCTCGAGGGGGCCCGACACCAGGTGGAGGTGCGGACGGACCATCGGAACCTGGAGCACCTCACCACGGCCAGGAAGTTGAACCAGCGGCAGATCCGGTGGTCGTTGTTTTTCGCCCGGTTCAACTTCCACGTCACATACATTCCGAGCAACCTCAACCAGAGGGCGGACGCGCTATCCCGTAAGCCGGAATACTTTTGCCCCAAGGACTCCCTTCCCCCCCGGACGGTGCTGCCAGCGGACTCCTTGGCCGCGGTCCAGGAACCGGTGGACCTGCGGGCTCAGGTGCTGGAAGCGCAGCGACAGGATGACTGGTCGCAGCAGTGGAGAGCGGACGTCGGTCCCGCGTCCCCATGGACCGTGGAGGAGGGCTTGCTCAGACACCGGGGTCGGCTGTACGTGCCCACGAGTCCGCTCCGAGCCCTCGTCATGAACCAGTGCCATGACAACCCCGCGGCGGGGCACTTCGGCTTCTTTAAGACTTTGAACTTGGTGACGCGGACTTTTTGGTGGCCTCGGGTACGGCACGACGTGCACGCCTACGTGACGTCCTGTGTGACGTGCCGACAGGCCAAAGCCGCGTCCGGTCCCCCTCCCGGACTCCTCCAGCCGCTGCCGACACCGGAGAGACCGTGGGGAGCCATCTCCATGGACTTCCTGACAGACCTGCCCCTGTCCGCTACGTACACGACCGTCCTCGTGGTGGTGGATGCGCTCACGAAGATGGCACATTTCATCCCGTGCCGCGGCCTGCCCTCGGCCCGCACCACGGCTCGCTTGTTCCTGCAACATATCTTCCGCCTCCACGGCCTGCCGGACCGGGTGGTTTCGGACCGCGGGGCCCAGTTCACGGCCCGCTTCTGGAAAAGCCTGATGGCTGCGCTGGAGGTGCAGGTGTGCCTGTCGTCGTCACATCATCCGGAGACTGACGGGGGCACGGAGAAGGTCATCGGCATACTGGAGCAGTACCTCCGCTGTTTTGTCAACCAGCAGCAGGACAACTGGGCCGAGTACCTTCCCCTGGCGGAGTTCGCTTTTAATAACTCCCAACACACCTCCACCCAGATGACCCCGTTCCATGCCAACGTTGGATACCATCCACGGCTTTTCCCGTTGACCATCATGGATTCCCCTGTTCCCGAGACCCGGGACTTCCTCTCAGAGCTGCAGGCGGTGCAGCAACTGGTGCGGCGGCAGCTGATCCGGGCGAAAGAGGATTATAAACGGTTCGCTGATCGCGCCCGCCGGGCGACGCCACCGCTGGAAGTAGGAGATCGGGTGTGGTTGTCCACGAAACACCTCCCCACGGACCGGCCGGTGAGGAAACTGGCCCACCGCTTTATCGGTCCCTTCCCTATCGAGGCGGTCATCAATCCGGTGGCCTACCGATTGACTCTACCCCGCTCCATGCGGCTCCACCCTGTTTTTCATCGGTCCCTCCTGGTCCCTGAGGCCCCCGCGAGCTATCTCCGCCGCCCGCCGACACCTGCCCCCCCAGCCGCAGCCGACGAGGACGACGCCTCGACATACGAGGTGGACAGTATCCGGGACTCCCGTTGGCTGAAGGGGCGCTTCCAATACCTCATCGCCTGGAAGGGGTACGGGCCCGAGGATTTCACCTGGGTGGACGCGTCTGCCGTTCAGGCCCCTGACCTGGTGCGGGCTTTCCACGAACAGTTCCCGTCCCGACCCCATCCCGACCGTCAGACCCGGGGGAAGGGCCCTGCGGTGGGGGATAGTGTTGTGGCCCCGCCCTCTGAGCCTGTCCCATCGGAGGAAGAAAGCTCCGAGCCTGAGGAAGAGGAGTCAGCCAGGCCTCCCTCTCCAGGCCCCTCCCCTCTGGCATTGTCTCAAGTGCCGGCCGAGGGAGAGGAGACAGCTGATTCGAGTCAAAGTGATAATGAAACATCATTCCTGGACGCACGCCTCCGAAGGCGTGATAAACGTTTGCAGCAGCTTAGGAGGCGTGCTAGGGATTAGCACTGAGTCACTGGACCACACCCCAGAGACCACACCCCAGAGACTATATAATAGAGAGTGGTGGTCAAGGATCTTTTGTGACGAACAAAGCAAAACCTTGGAGTCACTAAAGCCTCGTCCGGAACTGCTGGGAGGAATATTATTTCTGTTTGGACTTTCTTGAACGTTCGTATCTTATCTGTCTGTTTGTGAAAATAAAGACCCTTGGCAGACGGTGTGTCTATCGCTGCCAAGTCGGAGATAAGACCTGGGTGCGTTCCAAAGTGTTTCCTTAACCCTCGACTGGCTGTGTGGGTGTGTGTGTGGGTACGGGGACAGATCATCGAGGAGTATTAGGTATGTTCGCCGCCTTGAGTCATTTATAAAAATAAAAAAATGTGGGATAAAATGCTAATTAAGTATATTTTTTGGGTAAGTGTTCACATACGAAGGTGTAAGAAATGGATGAATAAAAATCTAAATAACAGTAATAAAATAACTGGTGTTGAAACAAGTGTCACGATGTTTTGAATTCTGCCCTGTAAATGGGAAATTTTTCAGCTGCGGGTGCTTGGTTGTTACTTTTAATCCGTGGGAGTATTAAAAAGTGGTCCGTCCGTCCCTGTTCCCCCCTCCTCCCCGTAGACCCAAAGATGTTCCATCTATTGTACATCTCACGATTTTGAATGTGTAAAATCTGGTTCGTGGCAGGGATGAGAAACTGCGTGGCGTCTCCAGATCAAGATTTCCTGCCCTGTTCTTCTCTTCCCTTCGGCTCACGCTTCTGCGTCTTCTTGCAGGCTGCATGGCCGAGAGGCTGAAGGAGAAAATTTTGGACGAGGAGAAATTGGTCGATATCGTGGCTGGCCCAGACGCTTACCGGGACCTGCCCCGGCTCTTGACGGTGGCTGAATCCGGCCAGCAGGCGGCCAACGTCCTGCTCTCTCTGGATGAGACCTACGCAGACATTTTGCCTGTCCATCTCAACCCTGGCGCCACCACGGCCTTCGTGTAAGGGGAAACCCGGTTTGTTGCTGCTTTGATCCTACCTGGGAGCCAGGAAGGTGGAAAATGCCTGATATTGATTTTTTTTTTTAATTTGATTTATATGCCACCCTTCTCCGGAGACTCAGGGCGGCTTACAGTGCGTTAAGCAATAGCCTTCATCCTTTTGTATATTTATACAAAGTCAGCTTATTGCCCCCACAAACTGGGTCCTCAATTTACCTACCTTAGAAAGGATGGAAGGCTGAGTCAACCTTGAGCCTGGGGAGATTCGAACTTACTTTAATTGCAGACAGCTGGTGTTAAATTACAATGCATTAGTCTGCTGAGCTATCCAGGCTCGATTGATTAATATAGACATAGCTCATGTTTCTTAACTGCCCATCTTCCTTGGGGCGGGGCTCTGGGCGGTGAAGATTGATTGATTGCTACATAGTTCACATTTCTAAGCTGCCCATCTCCCTTGGGGAGACAGACAGAAGCTAGAAAGATGATAATTAGATAGATGATAACTAGGTAGCTAGCTATGATAGATTGACATAGATTAGGGATTAGATTAGGAGATGGATGGATGGAGATAGAGAGATAGAGAGATACCGATAGATATACAGACATAGATAGATAGATGATAGATAGATAGACAGACAGACAGACAGACAGATACCGATAGATAGATAGAGAGAGACAGGCAAATAGATACCGAGAGAGAAAGAGAGATGCATACATACATGCATACGTTGATTAACATAAGAGATTAGATTAGGGATTAGATTAGATTGGTAGAGAGAGATGATAGCAAGATAACCAGATAGCTAGCCAGCTAAATAATGATAAATAGAGATAGATAGATAGCTAGATACCCTGTTTCCACGAAAATAAGACTTCCCCGGATAATCAGCTCAATTGGGCTTTTGAGTGCATGTGCTAAAATAAGCCCTCCCTGAAAATAAGCTCTCCCTGAAAATATTTAAACCCATGCGCAGCTGGTCCCCGCCATTTCCTCTGCTAAGGGTTAGGAAGACATAGCTGGAAATCAGGTAAGACTGCAAGAGGAGCCCTGTCTTGCTCCTTGCGCCCCAAAATAATAAGACCTCCCCGAAAATAAGGCCAAGCGCTTATTTCGGGTTTCAAAAAATATAAGACAGGGTCTTATTTTCGGGGAAACACGGTACATACATACATATACATACATATGATACCTAGATACATGATAACCAGATAGCTAGCTATGATAGATTGACATAGAATAGATAGATTACATTAGGGATTAGATTGGATTGGATTGGATTGGATTGGATTGGATTAGATTAGATTAGATTAGATTAGATTAGATTAGATTAGATTAGATTAGATTAGAAGAGAGAGAGATGATAATTAGATAGATGATAACCAGATAGGTAGCCAGTTAAATACTGATAAATAGAGCTAGATAGATAGGTGTAGATAGAAAGAGATGAGCGAAATGAGAGAGAGGTATTACTGGAATAAAAAATAGTTCCATTTGTGCTCCTGATGATTTCTGGACATGCCTGGAGCTGATCTCCTTTTTCCAAAATAATAATAATAATAATCTTCAGTTCTGCTTCTTGTCTATGGAGATTCTCCATCATCCAAGTCATGGTTGTTCCAGGTGTTTTTCCAAAAGACAGCTGGACTTTCTTGATTCTTTTCCTTGGAGACGTTTCGCTTCTCATTCAAGAAGCCTCTCCAGTTCTGACTGAATGGTGGAGGATGGAAGGATTTATAATGCAAATGGGGTGTGGACTATTGCACAGTTCAGGGCCCAGATAAACCCCCCCAAGTGGCCTCAACGATTCTCCCAATAACCAGATGGCTGCAAGGAATATAAATCCTTCCATCCTCCACCGTTCAGTCAGAACTGAAGAAGCTTCTTGGATGAGAAGCGAAACGTCTTCAAGGAAAAACAAAGAAAATCCAAAAGAACCTTTTGGGACAGTTCTGCATCTCCTTACCTCTTCCAAAGTAACCCACGTGCTCAGTGTTGTGTTAGCAAGACCCTGATTTTGACAAGGGTGGGGTGGCAAGACTGAGGCCCTGGGTCTCCATCCGTTATTCATTGAAGAGGATGACCAGAAGGTGACCAATACTTTGTTGGGAAGGGAAGCAAGGTCCCAATCTGACACACTGTTCTGTCCCCTCCCACGAGTGGCCTTGCAGAGGCTCAAATAGCCCGGCAGTAACAAACGCAGGCTAAGCTGGCCCTTTAATAAATAGTTCTCTTCCAAAGCGTATATCAGTCCAATAGTTACCGGGCAATGTTCCAAAGGTCTTGGCAGACAGCCAGCAGGCTAATGCAGGAATGCGGACTCTTGTCAAAAACTCCAAACTAACAGTTGTAAGTCCACTGCATCCAAAATGCCAACAAATTGTTCACCACGCCTTTCCAGCCCAGTCACACCCCTTTTATACTTTGTAGGGTGTGGCCCTACGTCTCCTGACCACACCTCTTAGGACGTAGCAATAGCTGTTCTCTAGGACGTCTCCTACGTCTCTCTCTTGCATCCAATAGGGCTGTGATGGCGAACCTATGGCACGCATGCCACAGGTGGCACATGGAGCCATATCTGTGGGCACGCGAGTGTTGCCCTAGCTCAGCTTCAGTGCACATGTGCGCGCTGGTCAGCTGATTTTCGGGCCTCCCAGGCCCACCAGAAATGGGCTGTTTCCGGCCTCTGGGGTGGGTGGGGAAGGCTGTTTTCACCCTCCCCAGATTCCAAGAAAGCCTCTGGAGCCTGAGGAGGGCAAAAAAACAGGTCTGCTGGGCCCACCGATAACCTTTTTGCCGTCATGTGCCAAAAGTGGGGGGAGCGCGGGTGGGCATTGAATTATGGGTGTGGGCACTCACACATGCGACACCCCCCCTGCTCCTCCTGCTTTTGGCACACGACGGCAAAAAGGTTAGCCATCACTGCAATAGGGGCTCCCCCTCGTCGTTACTGGCCTCTGTTTCCTCCTCAATTTGGCTGGGGTCCATAGGCACGTCAGCAACTGTCAGTTCTTGCTGACTCACCAGTGAAGACGGCACATAGCTCGTGACAGCTTCCTCCTCCTCCATATCATCCTCCGAATCCGCATGCGAAGATAAATCAGCCTCCGGGGCCGGGGTCACAACACACACTGTCCCATCGGTTGTCCCTATAATTGTCTATGGAGCTTCTCCGTCATCAAGGTCACGATGGTCCCAAAGATGCTTTTCCAAGAGGCAAGTGGACTTCCTTGTTTTTCTTTGAAGACGTTTTGCTTCTCATCCCAGAAGCTTCTTCAGCTCTGACTGGATGGTGGGGAAGGGAAAGATTGATACTCCTTGCGAGACAGCTGGTCACTTGCATCCTTTTGGGGAGCCGTTGAGGCCACTTGGAGTTTCCTCTGTGTCCTCGGAGTCACCTGATTGGTGCAAATGG
The DNA here is from genome assembly GCA_037215915.1 of Pantherophis vulpinus. NCBI lineage: Eukaryota > Metazoa > Chordata > Lepidosauria > Squamata > Colubridae > Pantherophis > Pantherophis vulpinus. Next base: position 1,830,792 of record JAXLNS010000003.1, read on the forward strand.
AGCCTTCTTGGAACTGCTGAAAGGACTTGTGTTGTGGAGCTGTGCTTTCTGCAGGATGTTTTCTGACTTGTATCCCTTCACAGTTGCAGGCTGTTGGGGGATGAGTCTGTGTCCCTTACAGACGGCTGCATATCAATCCTTCCCTTCCCCGCCATCCAGTCAGAGCTGAAGAAGCTTCTTGGTTGAGAAGCGAAACCTCTTCAAAGAAAAACAAGGAAGTCCAGTTGCCTCTTGAAAAAGCAGTTTTGCGTTGTCCCCGTAACGCTCTCCGGGAATTGCTTTCTCTCTCCCCAGGTCCATCATGCGTGGCTGTGACAACATGTGCAGCTACTGCATCGTCCCCTTCACTCGTGGGCGTGAACGGAGCCGGCCCTTGGCCTCCATTCTCCAGGAAGTGCAGATGCTCTCGGACCAGGTAGGAGGCCTTTTGACTTGGAACTGTTGACCAGGCCTGGGGAGTCACTAAAAACTCTGCTCAAGGTGGAGAGAGGTTCTTCCCAGCCCCTTCTGGAAATCCAGAATAGAATAACAGAAGACCTGGAAAGGACCTTGGAGGTCTTCTAGTCCCTGCTCAATCAGGAGACCGTATGCCAAGGGTGTCCAACCTTGGAACTTTAAGACTGGTGGACTTCCTAGAATTCCCCAGCTGGCATGGTTTAAGACCGGTGGACTTCAACTCTGAGAATTCTCTAGCTGACATGCTAGACAGATAGATAGCCATTAGCCCTTAGACTTCTATACCGTTTCACGGTGCTTTTACAGCTCTCTCTAAGAGGTTTACAGAGTCAGCCTCTGGCCCCCCAACAATCTGGCTCCTCATTTTACCCACCTCGGAAGGACAGAAGGCTGAGTCGCCCTTGAGCCAGTCAGGATCAAATGCCTGGCTGTGGGCAGAGTCAGCCTGCAGTAGAGGTAGTCTTCGTTTTACGACCACAATTGAGCCCAACGTTTCTGTTGTTGTGAAACATTTGTTGAGTGGGTTTTGCCCCGTTTTATGACCTTTCTTGCCACAGTTGTTAAATGAGTCACTGCAGTTGATAAGTTAGTAACCCAGTGGTTAAAATGAATCTGACTTCCTCATTGACTTGAGTTGTCAGAAGGTTGCAGAAGGAGAATCACATCACCTTGGGTCACAGCAACGGTCATAAATATGAAGCAATTGACAAGCATCTCCCCTCCCCTCCCCTCCTTCTTCTCTCCTCCTCTCTCCTCTCCTCTCCTCTCCTCTCTTCCTCTCTCCTCTCCTCTCCTTCTTCTCTCCTCCCCCCCTCCCCTCCCCTCTCCTCTCCTTCTTCTCTCCTCTCTCCTCTCCTCTCCTTCTTCTCTCTTCCTCTCTCCTCTCCTCTCCTTCTTCTCTCCTCCTCTCTCCTCTCCTCTCCTTCTTCTCTCTTCCTCTCTCTCCTCTCCTTCTCTCCTCCCCTCCCCTCCCCTCCCCTCCCCTCCCCTCCCCTCCCCTCCCCTCCTCTCCTTCTTCTCTCCTCCTCTCTCCTCTCCTCTCCTTCTTCTCTCTTCCTCTCTCTTCTCTCCTTCTTCTCCCCTCCCCTCCCCTCTCCTCTCCTTCTTCTCTCCTCCTCTCTCCTCTCCTCTCCTTCTTCTCTCCTCTCTCCTCTCCTCTCCTTCTTTCTTCCTCTCTCTTCTCTCCTTCTTCTCTCCTCCCCTTCCCTCCCCTCCTCTCTCCTCTCCTCTCCTTGTAGGGTGTGAAGGAAGTGACCCTTTTGGGCCAGAACGTCAACAGTTATCGGGACACCTCCGAGGTCCAGTTCCTCTCCCTGGCATCACCTGAGCTCAGACAAGGATTCCGGACGGTCTACAAAGCCAAAAAGGGTGGGTTGCGTTTTGCCGAGCTTCTGGACCGAGTGGCTGCCGTGGACCCAGAGATGAGGATCCGCTTCACTTCTCCGCACCCCAAAGATTTCCCAGATGAGGTGGGTCCGACCCCGCTGAGCTCTTCCTCACCCACAGCCAGCAGCAGTGTGCCAATAACAACCCTGTTTGCGTTTTGCAGGTATTTGAGGTCATGCGGGAAAGACACAATATCTGCAAGCAGGTGCACCTTCCCGCCCAAAGTGGCAGCTCCCGTGTCCTGGAGGCCATGAAGAGAGGGTGAGATATGTGCTTGTGCTGTGTATATGAGTGTCTGTAGGGGCTGTTATGCACCTTGAAAATGTCTGGCCATATGGCCTCCCTTTTCAGCAGCCTATTCTGCTAAAATGTTGGGGACGTTCGTGTTAGAAATTCTGTTTATATCGCATAGAGCAAACGAAGAGCACAGTCACCATGTGCTTTACTGCTCAGCTATATAATGATAACAGGAAACAGGAAACACTATTTAGAACAAAAGAGTATAAACTAGAGTATATACCCTAGATCCAGACTTGTGAATACTGCCATCTATTGGCTGAATACTACTGTTGTTGCATAGAAATTCATTCCAACAGTGAATTCTACCAGTTCTCTTAAATTCTGATTTGCAACAGAAAGCAGAACACGCATGCCATTTCAGCACACGTACCTGTGTGTTTGAAGAAGATTTGAGGCTGTCTAATTGTGCTATCTGGATAGAATGTGGTGAGGAAATGGATCTCCCAGGAGGGAGAAGTTACTGTCCAGAGGAGTAAGAGGCAACTCAGCCCCCAGATGTTATATGTGAGAGAAAGAGAGTAAAGACAGCCTCTCCCTCATAGATCCCAGAGTCTATTGTAGAGCAGGGGTCTCCAAATTTGACAACTTTTAAGGCTTGTAGACTTCAACTCCCAGAATTCCTCAGCATGGCGAGTGGAAGTCTACAAGTCTTAAAGTTGCCAAGTTTGGAGAACTTTGTTGTAGATGCAGAGAGTCTTCAGTCTGGCAAGAGTCTGTCTATAGGTGTGAAACAATAAAGGCCTCAGCTTGAAAGAATCTCCATCCGCCATTCTTGGTTTGGGACCTGAAACATGCTGGCTGAGGGATGCTGGTAGTTGAAGTCCAACGTGATACGCTGGAATATGGTGAGGAAGTGGCCCCCCAGGGGGACATCCCAGAAGAGTAAGAGGCAACTCAGACCTGATATTATGTGAGATAGAATGAGAGCGAAGATAGCTTCTCCCTAATAGTTCCCAGAAAATATTATAGATTCAGATAGCAGAGTCCTCAAATCTGGCAAGATTCTGTCTATAGGTGTGGAACCATAAAGAATTCAGCTTGGAAGAATATGTCATTCTTCGTTTGGGGCTTCACACATGGTGGCTGTGGGATTCTGGTAGCTGAAGTCCAAATATGATGTGATAGAATGTGTTGAGGAAATGGGTCCTCAAGAGGGAGGAGGGCATCCCAGAGGAGTAAGAGGCAACTCGAACCTGATACTATGTGTGAGAGAAAGAGGGGGAAGACAGCCCCTCCTCAATAGTTCTCGCAGAATATTATAAATGCAGAGTCGAGTCCTCGAATCTGGCAAGATTCTGTCTCTAGGTGTGGAACAATATAGAACTCAGCTTGGAAGAATCAATGTAGGTCAGTGGCCCCCAACCTTTTGAGCACCAGGGACCGGATCCGTGTGGAGAGAGGTTTTTCTGTGGACCGGAGGGGGTGACGTTTTGGGTGCTGCCTGCATCCCACAAATGGGGCTTCACTTGTTGGCGCAGACCGGTTTCTAGCATGCTGCAGATCGGTGCTGATCCATATGTCGTTCTTAGTTAGGGGCGGCTGAAGGATTCTGGGAGTTGAAGTCCACACAGGATGTGATGGAAAGTGGTGAGAAAGTGGATCCCCGGGAGATAATTCAAACCTGATATTATGTGTGAAAGAGAGAGGCTGAAGACAGCCTCTTCCTAATAATTCCCAGAGTATATTGTGGATTCAGATAGTTGAGTCCTCAAATCTGGCAAGATTCTGTCTATATGTGTGAAATAATACTCAACCTGGAAGAATCGCCACGTGTCATTCTTGGTTTTGGGCCTGAGACAAGGCTGTTAGGGTGCGTGTAAAAAGTATTTGTTGCTTGTGCAACGAGCAGAGCAGAAACACACAGGGAAGGAGATAAACGTGCAGCTCGTGTGAGAAAAATACTTTATATACAAGATAATAAGCAGTCTCGGTGTAGGTAAAACAGTCCAAGGTCATAAACAGTAATATCAGTCCAGTAAGTATCGTCCCTTACCAAAGCAAACAGACTTTAGTAACTCTCGGTATATAGTACCATACAACAATTCAGTCTAACACCAATCAGCAGAAAGACGCAGGAAGCAACAGGAACAGGATCAATCAGGAACAAGGAACGCTTCTCTGCGCTGCTTATTTATGCACTGTAGCCTAATTACAGGGTTTAGCAAACCCTGATTACTTGGCTCAATTGTTTCTTAAAGAAACAGATATATTGCCTGACCAACAAGTTAGGAGTAAGCTACAAGCTGAACCTAACAAAGGCGACTGAGGAATTCTGGGAGTTGAAGTCCACATGTGGTGGCTGAGGGATTCTGGAGTCAACACGTGATGTGATGGAATATAGTTAGGAGGTGGCATCGTAAGCGGGAGGGGTGCATTGCAAAGGAGTAAGAGATAACAGATAGTGTGTGTGTGAGAGAGAAAGAGGATGAAGGCAGCCTCTCCTCAATAGTTCCCAGAGTTTATATGCAGAGTCTTCAGTCTGGCAAGATTCTGTCTACAGGTATAGAACTCGGCTTCAAAGAATCCATGTTGTCATTCTTGGTTTGGGGCCTGACATCCACATTCTCATCCTTCCAGATACACGCGGGAATCATACCTGGAGCTTGTATATCATCTCCGTGATTATTTACCAGGTGAGTATCTCATTTATGCTTTCCGATCTGGTCCCCAGACTGAAAATTATATATGTAGGGACTTTAAAGATAACATACAGGCGATGGGTGTGTGTGTGAACAAGTCATTTGGCAGCCATACGACTTCATTGCCTTATTTGCATGATTATATGTCACCCTTCTGCTAGCACGTTAATGTCATGGGGTGGCCTCTAATCCCTGGCCTTTGTTAAAATTACGAGCCGTGAAGATGGGGGTTATTCCGTGTTGGAGATGGTTAGACCTAGGAAGAAAATCCCACCTCTTTTTTTTTTTTTTTTTGTAAAAAGTTTTCCTTTATTTTTTACACATACACACACACACACACACAAATATACAATGTATTTTTGCTGATCAGAGTATTTGGCCGGTTAACAGATTTAAACAATTTTTAATCTTTACAACTAAAATTACCATTTCTATACCTCCTTTTTGCCCTTAGTGTTCATTTTCATCTATTTTTTACCAATTTTACCCTTCATTTTTATCTCTAATTTTAACCAAATTCCAATTTTCCCTTCTATTCTATATTAAACCCCTTCTTACTGTCATCTATTTTTATACCCATCATCAGAATAATTAGTTTTATGATGATACAATTGTTCAATTCTTATAAGAATGGTGAGCCCATTTGTTTTATAACTTACATTTTCTTAAGTAATACAGTCCAACATTTTAATATAATAAAAAATCTCCACTTCTACCCATAATAGTCTGGCTTTTTAAACTTATTTCTTATTTTGTAGTCCTTGATTTAACAATAGTCCATGGTTCTCCTGCTTGAGTAGGGGGCTGTCTAGGAGACCTCCAAGGTCCCTTCCAGCTCATTCATTCATTCTATTCTTTTAGTAACTGTTCAAGTTACTAAACGGTAACTGAGAAAAAGTGACTTGGTGACCGTTTTTTTCACACTTATGACCATTGCAAGATCCCCATGGTCACGGGATCAGAATTCAGCCACTGGGCAATGGACTCATATTTATGACGGTTGCAGTTGTCATCCCCGTTTGCGACCTTTGGAGAATCAAAGTCAATGGGGAAGCCAGATTCACTTAACAACCATAACTTAACAAGTGCAGTGGTTCACTTAACAACGGTGGCAAGAAAGGCCGTAAAACGGGTCAAAAGTCAAAACACTTAAAAAAAAAAAAAGAAGTCAAATCAGCCCAATCTCTTCTTGAAAGCTTCCAGTGATGAAGCTCCCACGGGAGAGAATAAGGTGGAGTGAACTTGGAAATGGGGTCATAAGTACCATCAGGAGGGGATTCGTCGTAAATTCAAATGGTTGCTAAATGAGGACTCTCTGAAAATGGAATTCCTGTTTGCAGATGCAACGCTCACCAGTGACTTCATCGCCGGATTCTGTGGGGAGACGGAGGCTGATCATTTGCAGACGCTGTCACTCCTCCGGGAGGTCGGTTACGATGTCGCCTACATCTTTGCCTACAGCCAGCGGCAGGTGAGACCTGGGCACCCCGGGTGGCCCACCGTAGGGGGCTGATTTGCATCCGTGGCAGATGCGCCCATTAACAGATTAACAGAGTTGGAAGGGACCTTGTAGGTCACTTAGCAATGGAAATTTTGGGCTCAATTTGGGTCCTAAGTGGAAAACTACCTGTAATTCTAGAGCCACATGGCATTATTTTCCTAGTCCGGTCTACCTTACAGGGCTGACCAGCGCAGGGGCATCTCCCAGGGGCCTTCCTGGCCTGGTCATTATTTCTTTGGTCAGCTGCTCGGTTCCGCCCCTGGATTAAGTCCGGTGTCCTGAACCTGCTTCCTGCCTTCAGTAGTCCTGACCTCCAGCTCTCCGTCGCTCTGGTCCCCAGAAAACCCGGGCATTTCACCGGCTGCCGGACGACGTCCCACCCGAAGTGAAGCACCGTCGGCTGAAGGAACTGAACGTCGTCTTCCGGGAAGAGGCTTCCCGCCTCCACGCGGCGGCCGTGGGCCAGACACAAGTGGTGCTGGTGGAAGGGGTGAGTGTGCCACGGGGCGAGCCGGGTCTGGCTGATCAGGGGGCGACGCTTCCTGGTATCCCCAGGGTTTCAGGGCAGGTGAGATGGGAATGCCTGGGATTCCACCTGGAGGCCATTGAGCCCCCTCCAGAGTCACTTGGGAGAGGGAAGTGAATGGCATGGAAATTGGAGAGGGAGGGAGGGAGGGGATGGAGATGATGGATAGGAAGGAAGGGAGGGAGGGAGTGGAAGAAGAGAGAGAGATGATAGAGATGATGGGAAGGAAGGAGAAAGAAAGAAAGAAAGAAAGAAAGAAAGAAAGAAAGAAAGAAAGAAAGAAAGAAAGAAAGAAAGAAAGAAAGAAAGAAAGAAAGAAAGAAAGAAAGAAAGAAAGGGCTAGCAATAGAATATAATAAAACAGAATATGGATAGGGATGATAAGAATAAGGATAGGGTTGGAAGGGGACTTGAAGGTCTAGTCCAACCTGCAGCCCAAGGCAGGAAATTTTATACCACCCCAACAAATGCTTGTCCAACATTTTCTTGAGATATAGGTAGGTAGATACAGAAATAGATAGAGATAGATAGATAGATAGATAGATAGATAGATAGATAGATAGATAGATAGATAGATAGATAGATAGATAGATAGATAGATAGATAGATAGATAAACAGACACAGATAGATGATAGATAGATAGATAGATAGATAGATAGATAGATAGATAGATAGATAGATAGATAGATAGATAGATAGATAGACAGACACAGATAGATGATAGATTGATAGATAGATAGATAGATAAATAGATGATAGATAGATAGATAGATAGATAGATAGATAGATAGATAGATAGATAGATGATGATAGATAGATAGATATAGATAAACAGACACAGATAGATGATAGATTGATAGATAGATAGATGATAGATAGATAGATAGATAGATAGATAGATAGATAAACAGACACAGATAGATGATAGATTGATAGATAGATAGATAGATAGATAGAGATAGAAATAGAGATAGAGATAGAAGATAGATAGATGATAGATGATAGATAGATAGATGATAGATAGAGATGGATGGATGGATAGATAGATAGATAGATATAGAAATAGTGATAGTGATAGAGACAGAGATAGATGATAGATAGATTTTATTTTATTTATTTTATTTTATTGAATTTCTTTACCGCCCTACTCCCGAAGGACTCAGGGCGATGAACAGCCATGAAATAAAACACATACATATACAAAATTTAAAATCGAATAAAATGAATTAAATAAATTAGGCTGAATTGATACCCATAATTTAAAATACCCATATTTTAAAATACAGTAAAAATTTTAAATTTACACTTAAAAGGGAGAAGATTTAGGCGAGGCCAGCTTGATGAAATAAAAGAGTCTTCAGATGATAGATAGATAGAGATGGATGGATAGATAGATGATAGATAGATAGAGATGGATGGATAGATAGATATAGAAATAGATGATAGATAGATAGATAGATAGATAGATAGATAGATAGATAGATAGATAGATAGATAGATAGATAGATAGATAGATAGATAGATAGATAGAGATGAATGGATGGATAGATAGATAGATATAGAAATAGAGATAGATGATAGATAGATAGACAGACAGACAGACAGACAGACAGACAGACAGACACAGATACATGATAGATAAATAGACCATGTTGTGAGTCGTTTTCCCACATTGAAGTAGCTCCCCTGGGAACAGTGGGATGCGACGGGCGCCCCCTAGAGCAGCTGGCATGCCATGGCTGCCCAGTCTCTTGATGTCCATTCCCCACCCCCCCATCTCTTGGCCCTCTAGCCCAGCAAGCGCTCCCGCCTGGATCTGTGGGGCAGGAATGACGGCGGAATCAAGGTCATCTTTCCGGACGTGGAGATGAGCAACGGGACCGAGGGGCCGTCGGCTGTCCGAGCCCAACCCGGAGATTACGTCCTAGTGGAGGTGAGTCGCGTATGGCTACTACTCCGGCACTGCCAACACGAGGAAATCCCTCTCGGATCCCAGGAATAGAATTTTATCTGCCTTCTGGATTGTTCTTGATGGTCAGAGGAAGGGTGCAATTCCCCCAAAATGTCCAGGATGCTGACCGCGTGATCCCTGATTATGAAACATCCTCTTTATTCCCCCCCCCAAAAAACAAAACGTCTTACAGATAGTCCTCGACTTACGACCGTTTGCTCAGTGACCGTCCAAAGTTACAACAGCACCGAAAAAAAGCAACTTAGGATCGTTTTTCACACTCTACGACCATTGCGCCTCCCCCCCCCCATTGTCACGTGATCAAAATCTGGACGCTGAGCAACTGACTCGTATTTATGACGGTTGCGCATCCCCATGATCGCGTGGTCAAAATTTGTACACTTGGCAACTGACTCACATTTATGACGGTTTCAGTGTCGGGGGGGGGGGATAAGTCGAGGGCTCCCTGATGGGAAGAGAAAGGCTCGATTCAGCTAGCAGAGCAAGCCTGCAGGCCAGAAATTGCACCCTTGGGGTACCCTTCAATTCATGGTTTGTAGAGCCCTGAAGCAAGGAAGGAGGGGCGGCCTTGGCTGGACGAAGCTCTGGGGATGGCCAGGTGGAAGTTGGGCATTGCAAACATCCAAGGGCAAAGGGGAGGCGGCTGGCCTCTGCTGCCAGGAGGGGTGTTTCCACTTCGTTGGGAGTTGCTTTTCTCATAGACCCTCCTTTCTGAAAAACAGATCAGGGTTTGCTCGGGGTGGCTGTCGCTCCACGGAGAAGGGGAGACGAAACAGTTTTATTTATTGATTAAGATTTTTAACCCTGCCTTTACTATGCAAGTAATTCAAGGCGGCGAACATATCTAATAATCCTTCCTCCTCCAGTTTTCCGTACACAGCCCTGTGAGGTGGGTGGGCTGTGAGAGAATGGGACTGGCTCAAAGTCACCCAGCCAATTTACATGCCTGAGGCAGGAGTAGAATTCACCATCTCCTTGGGATTGGCCCAAAGCCACCCTGCAATCTTTCATGCCTAAGGCGGGACTAGAACTCACTGTCTCCTGGTGATTGGCCCAAAGCCACCCTGCAACGTTTCATGCCTAAGGCAGGACTAGAACTCACCGTCTCCTGGTGATTGGCCCAAAGTCACCCAACCAGCTTTTGTGCCTATGGTGGGACTAGAACTCCCCATCTCCTGGCCATTGGCTCAACATCAATGGCCCGGAGATGAGCCGAGGTGGCGCAGTGGTTAGAGTGCAGTACTGTAGCTACTTCAGCTGACTGATAGTTCAGCAGATCGGCGGATCAAATCTCACTGGCTCAAGGTTGACTCAGCCTTCCATCCTTCCGAGGTGGGTAAAATGAGGACCCAGATTGTTGGGGCAACATGCTATTTAGTAGACTGTCTTTGGTGTAAGCCGCCCAGAGTCCTCGGAGAGTGGGCGGCATAGAAATATGACTAATAAATAAATAAATAAAATAAACATCACTCAGCTGGCTTTCACGCCTGATGGAGGACTAGAACTCCCTGTCTCCTGGTGAATGACTGCTTCCACCTTCTTTCCTCCCCGTCCCAGATCTCCTCGTCCTCCCCCCTGACCCTGAAGGGCACCCCCCTCTGCCGAACCACGCTCAGAGGCAGCTCGTCCGCAGCCTCGGCAGAGGCCGCCCGCAGAGCAGCCCCGGGTGCAAGGGGAGGATTTTCAGCGCCCTCAAGACAACGAGGAGCAGCCAAGGACAGATGACCAGCGACCACCTTGGACGCCAGCGGCTGCACCCAGCCGGGCACCCCTTGGTGAGAGGCTGTTCGCCCAACCGAGCCGTCCGGCGTCATTATCCGAAGCAGAGGCAGTGAAAGACAAGCTATGTGGCTGGACAAACAGCCTTGGAAGCAAGGAGTCCATATTTTCGTCCATCAGAGGATGCATTCAGACGTGTTGGGTGTTCCTGCCCGTTTCTTCCAGGGATGGTCCACAAATGGACGCTTCCCCCTTCGTCTCAGACATACGTCCGTTGGCTTCAGGGCCAACAGACTCTCTCTTGCAAGTTCTGGGAGGGCTCAAGTTGTGTATCGTGTGAAGGATCTTTTGGGGCAGGGGGCTCTCCTCTCCCAAGCAGGTTCCCTCCAGCTGGGCTGGGCAGCCCGGCTTTTGGCTCTTTAAGGATGATGGGAGTTGTGGTTGTGGAAGCTGCTGGAATTCATCAACGGGGGTTGGGATGGGGAAGCAGTGGACTAAATAAATGTTTGCAAAAATAACGTTTCAAGGATTTCCTTATTTGATTTTGCTGCCATTTAAGGCAACATCTGTCCTCCGGTGCTGGGAGAATCAATGTTGTGACCCAGGCCCAAGTAGTTAGTATTAAATGCAAACAGTTTGAAAACAGACTTTATTAGAACAACTGAGAATTAACTCATTCTCAGCGTAGTCCAAACTAAATTAAAGCAAATTCTTCAAAACACCGTTCCTCAGTTTATCACCGACCTTGGGATAATTAGGCAAACTGCCAAAGGCTTCTCTTGGCAAAAGTTCAGAAGCAGAGGACGCGGAGCAAGATAAGAACTAAGTTTATCAACGTTGTTTTCCGACAAAAAACCCAAGAGCCGTTGCTGGTCTTTTAAGCCTTATGGGAGGGGCCAATCATCTCCTGGCCTTACTCCCGAGTCGTCCTCTTTGCTTTAGCTGCTCTTGCCTTCTGGCAGCTCTTCTCATGCGTGCACTAGGAACAGGCTCCTCCTGTTCCTCTGTCTTTCTGCTGTCAGCCTCTGGAGGTTCCGGAGTCCGCACATCACTCCCCGATGGCCCTGGCCCCATCTCTGCCTCTGACGCGTGCCATAGGTTCACCATCACGGCCCTATACCATTTCAGGCAAGTGGCTGTCCAGTCTCTTTAAAAAACTTCCAGTGTTGGAGCACCCACAACTTCTGGAGGCAAGCAGTTCCACTGGTTCATTGTTCTCACTTTTAGGAAATGTCTCCTTCATTCCAGGTTGCTTCTCTCTGTCAGCACGTCAAGATGCATTTATCCTAGTGCTGACATGAGAAGGAGAACGCAAGTGTCTGCAACGGGACGGTTGCCTTTCACCTACTTATTTTAGCTGGAGATAATGTCCCCTAGGAGATGGATGGGAGGGGGGAAATTCTTTGAGTTGGAGCAGTAGATTAGGGGTGAATGATTGGGAAGATGGCCAATGAATGCAGAGGAGTGGGGGAAGGAAGAGGAGGGATTTTGGGTCAGCACGTCAGTGCTGGCTGCATGGAGTCAGTGTAAAAGTTGCCGTGCTAAATGGAAGTTTGTTTCAAAAAAGACTTTGAGACGCAATTTATCTGAAGACGGCCTGAAAACCTGACACTCTCCTTGATTGGTTTCCATCCATTGCTCCTTCTCCTGCCTTCAAGCACTTTGGAGAACAGGTGGACTCCTCTTCTTTGTGGCAGCCCCTCAAATATTGGAAGGCTGCTATCATGTCCCGTCCCCCCCCCCCAAACTGGCCCAAACCCAAATCCTGCAACCGTTCTTCGTATGCTTTAGTCTCCATGCCTTTCATCATTCTGGTTGCTCTTCTTTACCCTTTTTCCAAAGTCTCAACATCTTTTTTTTTAACGTGGTGACCAAAACTGGACGCAGGATTCTAGGTGTGGCCTTAACTAGGGTGTTATAAAGCGGTACTGATACTTCACATGATTTTGGCTCTATCCCTCTGTACAACCAAGGATTGTATTAGCTTTTTTGCCTGACTCATGTTTAAGTATTTATTATTAATTTATTATTTATTTATTAATTTTATTTCTATACCGCCCTTCTCCCGGAGGACTCAGGGCGGTGTACAGCCTGATTAAAAGCATAAAGACGGACAAAAATTTAAAATTATTAAAATTATTAAATGATAGGCTCACTTTAAAACCCCAAATTTAAAATCCCATTTTTAAAACCCAGTTAAAATCTTTACCTTGTTAGCCCAGCCTATCAAGGTAAACAGCTGAGTGACCGTCCACTCGGACTCCAAGGTCCCTTTCGCAGTTCCTGTTTTTGAGCCAGGTTCCGCCTAATTTGTCCTTGTACCTTAGTTTTTCCTGCCTAAGTGTAAAACCTTTTTTTTTTTTTCCTCCTCCACATTAAATTTCATTTTATTGGACAGGCCCATTGCTCACATCTGTCTGATTAAGCAGAGTGTATCTGAATACCCAATGCTGGAAGTAGAAATTTAGGCTCCTTAAAAGCATCTAGAAGCAGGTTGGCAGGCTTAACAATTCGCTTAATGTGGCAAAGAGGTTATAAAATCCGTCTTGGTTCATTTAACAGCCAGCTTGCCTAGCAACGGAAATCCCGGCTGCAATTGGCATGGTAAGTCAAGGACTACCGTGCATTGTAGGGCTCAAAACGCATGTGGTGTGAGCATCACCCTTAAGCTTTTTCATTAAATGCGCCACAGATGCCAGGTAACCCATTGAAACCCTGCGCCAAAATTTCTGTTCTCGTTTAAAACAGGCGGGTCATAAATTGGATTTTGCAAACGGATTTGACCCCTGCCCCCATTTAAACAATTGATTCATTTTTTTTTATTCATGCATTTATTTTGCCTTAGGTGCATTTCGACTTATCGCCTCCCAGGTGAGTTTACAAAGAGAGGTAACAGCTGGGACAGGAATGCATTCCAGATGTTTGCAGTGTGAGGCTTCCACATATAGGCGAGGTGCACCCAGGCTCCTTAGGAATGGCGTCCCTTGTACGATGCTCAGGAGTTCAGCATCTGTGGCAGAGAAAACGGTGTGTGTGTGTGTGTGAAAAAGCCCCACATGGGAGCCCCACATAGCACATGAGTTACAGGAAGAAGTGTGATTTCCAAGGAAGGTGGGAGCCTAGAATCAATGGATTGGCTCTGAAGATAACCACCACTCTCAATGCTTGTGTATTTTTACCTTGCTGGTGGCTTGCTGGAGCATCTCAAGCAGTCTTCGGGTTGTCCTTTCCATCTGCAGGGAAGGAAGACAATTGTTCATGCCTTGGACATGTCTTGGTTGGATTACTGCAATGTGCTCTACCTGGGGCTGCCCTTGAAGGGTGTTCGGAAGCCACAGGATGGTGCAGGATGCATAATTCTGGAGACCTCTCGGGTGGTGCATGGGGCTCCACTGCTGTGCAAGCTACACTGGTTGCCAGTTTGCTTCCCTGCAGTTGAAGCCCTGCCTCTTTTGTTCATGTAAACACAGTTACACAAACACACATGCACCGAGAGAGAGACAGAGAGACAGGGGGAAAAACAACAGAAACAGACAGAAACAGAAAAAAGAAACAAAAAGAAAACAACAGACAGAAAAGAAACAGAGAGACCAAAACAGAGAGACAGACACAGAGAAAAAGAGAAAGAGACAGAAACAGACAGACAGACAGACAGACAGAAAAAAAGGAGGAGAGACAGAGAGAGAAAGAAAAAGATAGAAAAAAGAGACAAAAAGAGACAGACACAGAGAAAAAAAAGAAAAAAGAATCAGAAAGAAACAAACAGAAAAAAGAGAAACGGACAGATACAGAAAGAAAAAAAAAAGAAAGAAAGAAAGACATAAAAAAGAAACACATAAACAGAGAAAGAAAGAAAAAGATAGAGACAGAAAAAAAGAGACAGACAGAAAAAAGAGAGACAGAAAAAAAGAAACAGAAACAGAAAAAAGAGACAAACAGGAACAGACACAGAAAGAAAGAGAGAGAGAGATTAAAAAAAAGGAACACAGAAAGAAAAAGAGACAAACAAAAAAGAGAGAGACAGATACAGAGGAAAAAAGAGAAACACAGACAGAAAAAAAGAAACAGAAAGAAACAAACAGAAAAAAGAGACACAAAGTGGGACAGACACAGAAAGAAAGAGAAAGAAAGAAAGAAAGAAAGAGATAAAAAAAGAAACAGAAACACAGAGAGAGAGAGTGAGAGAGAGAGACATTCCTGTATCCCGCCGAAGTGGGGAAGAACCCACCATTCACCCAACCTTCCTGCTTTCTGCACAAATGAAACAACATTTTTTGTTGTTTGCCCCCAAAACAAAAAGCTTTTTTGTGAATGAGAAGAGAGGGCTCCCTCTTCTCTCCATCTGTTTCCTTCTTGGGAATGATGGGAGTTGTAGTCCGTTGGGAGGCCTGGGTGTGGAAGGAAGATGAGACCACAAAGAACTTACCTCTGAGGAGACCCTTGAGAAAATAGCCTGGGAACGGCTTGTCCTGGAGACGCAGGAGACAGAAAGTCAGAAATGATCCTCTTGGGGGTTTGTCGGCATGTGGCAAAGTGTTGGGTTTTTCTGTCTTTTTTCTTTTTTCAGCATTTTTTCATCATTGCAGGTACCCCCCGATTTATATCTATATCATCTATTGATCTGTCTGTCTGTCTGTCTGTCTGTCTGTCTATCTCTCTCTATCTGTCTCTCTCTCTCTCTCTCTCTCTCTCTCTATATATATATATATATATACCTATCTCTGTCGATCTCAATCTCTATCTATCTATCTCTATCTATCTATCCCACTCTTTCTCTCTCTCTATCCATCTCTATATCTCTCTATATCTATCTCTCTCTATCGATCTCTATCTATCTCTATCTATCTATCTACCTACCTACCTACTTACCTATCTGTCTATCTTTCTATCTCTCTCTCTCTCTCTCATTATTATTATTATTATTATTATTATTATTATTATTATTATTATTATTATTATTATTATTATTATTATTATTATTATTATTATTATTTTGCTTTAATTTATATGCCGCCCTTCTCCGGAGACTCAGGGCGGCTTACAATGCGTTAAGCAATAGCCTTCATACTTTTGTATATTTATACAAAGTCAGTTTATTGCCCCCCCAATCTGGGTCCTCATTTGAAAGGATGGAAGGCTGAGTCAACCTTGAGCCTGGTGAGATTTGAACTTGCAGTAATTGCAAGCAGCAGATGTTAATAACAGTGCTTTAGTCCACTGTACTATCAGGCTCTTTATTCTATATCTATCTCAATCTCTATCAATCTCTATCAATCTCTCTCTCTCTCTAATTTTATTTATAGTTTTTTCTTTGACATACATAAGTGCTTAGTGAGCAGTATATTGTCTGCGTCAATTTACTTTATACACAATACTAATAACAATAGTAATACTATTCAGGTATACATGGTAATGCTCTTTCAACTTCTAACATTTACGTCTACGTAATAATTATAATATATTATACAGCAGCATGCCTAGTCATATTTTCCCCATTTCAAATGTCTACCTCTATTTCCTAACGCCTCATAAAGCAAATCCTATATTAAGAATAGGATTCTGTATCTATCCGTCATCTCTTGCCCCAGGGGGGCCCTCGGTTGAGGATCGACTGAGCACGATCCCGTCATCGGGACCAGAATTTCCGTTGCTAAAGAAGGGGACTTCCTTAAGTCACATTTGATGATTTTTTTATGGCCCTTTTTGCCAGGGTTGCTAAGCGAATCGATGCAGTCGTTAAGTGGATCCCAAGGTCGTTAAGCGAATCCGGCTTCCCGCTGCTTGTCGGGAGGTCGCAAATGATACTCTTGTGACCCCAGGATCTTGCAACCGTCATAAATACATGCTGATTGCCAGACCACCCAAATTCTGATCGTCTGACTTGGGATAATGCTGTGAGAGTCGTAAATAGGAGGACAGGTCATAAGTCATTGTTTTTAACTTGTTTCTGTGAATGGTCATTAAATGAACGCTTATAAAACTGCCTAGAACTGTGATGGCATTCTCCTTGCTAGATTTTTTTTCAAATGGCAGGGGTTGGACTAAATGACCTCATGATATATTTTGGTGAGTCTTCATATAGATCAGGGGTCCCCAAACTTGGCAGCTTTAAGAGCTGTGGACTTCAACTCCCAGAATTCTCCAGCTGGAGAATTCTGGGAGTTGAAGTCCACAGCTCTTAAAGCTGCCAAGTTTGGGGACCCCTGATATAGATAATTATTTTACTGCTAAGGGAAAAGCTACCCATTCGCAGAAGAAATACAATTAATCCTTGAAAGATTGCAGATCGTGGTCAGAGGACCCCGAGAAGCTGAAACCATCACAAATATATATAGTCCTCAATTTATGACCACAATTGAGGTCAGCATTTCCGTTGCTCAGCAAAACAGTTTGCAGTTGTTTAAATTAGTTGCACGGTCGTTAAATGAATCTGGATTTTTTCCCATTGACTTGGCTTGTTGGACGGTCGCAAAAGGGGATCACATGACCTCCCCCTCCCCCGGAACACTGTGACCGTCATGAATATGAGCAGGTTGCCAAGCCTCCGAATTTTGATCATGGAGATGCAACGGTTGCAAGTGTGAAGAACGGTCACAAGCCACTTTTTTCAGTGCCGTAAGTCCTCGACTTACAACCGTCACTAAATGAACTGGTCAACAATGCATTTAGTGATGGTTGTAAGTCGAGGATTTACGGCCGAGGATTATCTGTAGGTCGAGGACTATCTGTACGCTAGGTTGCCCAGCACCCGAATGTTAATCACGCAAATGTGGGGATGCTGTAATGGTCGTAATTCAAGGACTAGCTCTATTTCTGCTGAGAATGGGTAGCGCTGGCTCACCAGAGGCATCACGAGCTCATTTAGTCCAACCCCCTTTTGGTGCAGGGTTCCCCTCACTGGGGGTGTCCAAAGAAGATGCTTTTGAGCAGAAGCAGGATTCCCATCTTTGGGGGTGGGAGGGAACCCACCAGAGAGAAGGGGGGGGAAGCAGGAAGGACCAAGAGGAAGACCCCCACCGAGTCGTGACCCACCTTCAAATCCAGCTCAGAAAAATGTCCGCTCGAAATCGGCATGGTGGAGAGGGCCTTGTGGATTTGGCCAAGAATCCCAAAGGAGACACCTGGGGGGGAAAAAAAAGGAATATGGGTGGGTGGGTGGGAGGGTGGGAGGCAGTGGGGGGGCAAAGGAGAGGGTTAAATGTGGCCCTCTGTTCCTTCCCTTCGTCGTCGTCCCCACCCCCGGTGCCCCCTTCTCTTGTCCGGCCCCCCTGAGGAGAAGGGGACAGCCGTGGCTCTCCACCTGCCCCTTGTCCTCCACAGAGTTGGAGATCCAGCCCCCTCTTGGTTCATGGAGACTTCCAAGGCCCCTCCCAACTCGGTTGCTGTTGCGTTATTGTGTTATTTCTGCCTTCCCTTTCCAACTGGGAGCCATGCCCAAGGTGGACCAAGGAGTCAGGACCCCATAGTTGTCCCTCCCCCCCTCCTCCTCCTCTCTGCATGCCCCACTCCCTTCTAGCATTGATGACAATACTTAGCTTGGTAATGAAACATCTACAAGAAAACCACCAAGCTCAGAGAGCACCAAGGACCCCACAGTCCTCCTCCTTCCTTCCTTCCTTCCTTCCTTCCTTCCTTCCTTCCCTCCCTCCCTCCTTTTCTTCCTTCCTTCCTTCCCTCCCTCCCTCCTTTTCTTCCTTCCTTCCTTCCCCTCCTCCAAACCACACTCCCTCCCTCCCTCCCTCCCTCCCTTCCTCCTTCTTTCCTTCCTTCCTTCCTTCCTTCCTTCCTTCCTTCCTTCCTTTCCTTCCTTTCCTTCCTTCCCCTCCTCCAAACCACACTCCCTTCTACCATTGATGATGTTCCCTAGTCTGGTAATGAAATATCTGTAAGAAGAGCATACAGGCTGAAAGAGCACCAAACACCCTACAGTCCTCCTCCTCCTCTTCTTTCTCCTTCCCCTTTTTCCTCCTCCTCCTCCGCCTCACATACCCCACTCCCTTCCCACAGTGGGGATGTACCTTAGTTTGGTAATGAAGCATTGGAAGAAAAACATCCAAGCTCAGAGAGCAGCAAGGACCTCCTCCTCCTCCTCCTCCTCCCCCCTGTAAACCTCCCTCCCTTCTAGCCCTGATGATGTTCCCTAGTTGGGTCATGAAACGTCTACAAGAAAACTACCAAGCTCAAGAGACCACCCAGGACCCCTCAAAGTCAAGTTCACCGAAGGACCCCGAGGTGCGCCTAGGCAGACCAAGAAAACTTACTGTTGAGGGCCCGGAGTTGTGTATTGATGATGTTGAGCCAAGCTTGAAACATGGGACACAACTAGAACAGAGCAGAAATTGGGAAGCTGAGAGAGAGAGAGAGATTAAAGAAAAGGCTACAATGGGACCAGCAGACCTTCATCTAAGAGCTGAAGGAAACAAAGAAGAACCATCTGGACCAGGAGTCTCCAACCTTGGCAACTTTAAGACTGGTGGACTTCAACTCCCAGAATTCCTCAGCCAGCTTTGCTTCTGGGAGTTGAAGTCCACCAGTCTTAAAGTTGCCAAGGTTGGAGACCCCTCATCTAGACAATTCCCAGCTCATGGGTCTTGTCTGGGTCTGGAAATTTCAGTTGATGTCTACACACTGATGGGTGAGACCCAGCATAACATCTCCACGGTAGACACTGCCTTGGCTCCCAGTAGATCTCCAAAGATCCTTTCAGGTGCCAAGATTAACCTATGAAGTTCTAGAGACCTTGAGCACAGGGATCTTGGAGACTGTCTCTTCCAGACAGTCGATTCTTCTGCTTGGGAGAAGAAGATGTCCACCTGAGAGGTGAAGGCGTAGGAGCCTTGGAGTAGAAGGAGTGGAAAAACTCCTGGCTCTTTGGAGTTAATCCCTTTGCCAGGTTCTGCCTAATTCCCAGGAAAGACCCACTGAGGTTCTTCTCTAAGTAGTTTCCTTTATTGTTCCTTTTTTAGCTTTTTAAGTTGTCAATGGGTTTTAGTTCGAATGTTTTAAATTGGGCCAAAGTCATGTAATTCTTTTAAAAATTTTAAATTTTGTATTGGTATGTCTTTTAGTTCTGGCTGTGCACCGCCCTGAGTCCACTAGGAGAAGGGCGGTATATAAATTGAATAAAATAAATAAATAAATTGTTCTTGCCAAACTAAAGCAGACTGCTGGGACCATAAAAAGTACACTCTGGGAACTATTGGGGAGGAACTGTCTTCACCCTCTTTCTCACCCACAATCTAAATTGTGCTGGCTCTTCCTCCTCTGGAATGCAGCCCCTCCCTCCTGGGAATCCAGACTACATTCCACTGCATCATCAGATCTACCAACTTTAGAAGAGTAACACAATAACAAGAGTCAAAAGGGACCTTGGAGGTCTTCTAGTCCAACCCCCTGCCCAGGCAGGAAACCCTACACCACTTCAGACAAATGGTTGTCCAATATCTTCTTCAAAACTTCCAGTGTTGGAGCATTCACAACTTCTGGAGGCGAGTAGTTCCACTGGTTAATTGTTCTCACTGTCAGGAAATTCCTCCTTAATTCTAAGTTGCTTCTCTCCTTGATTAGTTTCCACCCATTGCTTCTTGTTCTACTCTCAGGAGCTTTGGAGAATAGCCTGACTCCCTCTTCTTTGGGGCAATCCCTGAGATATTGGAAGACTGCTATCATGTCACCCCTAGGCCTTCTTTTCATGAAAGAGTCATGAAGACTTGGTCCTTCCAGCTGATGTTTGAAAGCAGAACCTCTGGTGTCTTCTGTTCTACTCTAAATTCAGAGTTCTTAATTAATTAATCTTAATTTTCAGTTCCATTTTCACACTGTAATCTTTAAACAATTTTTCTTCACTATTTTGGGGAACTGTCTGCTGTTTTGCAATTTGGCAAACATTGGGAAATAACAGCATTTGCAAAGCTGAAATTGTGGTCCGTAGAGACCCAACCTCATGAGCTTGGATCAAGGCAGGTCAAAAAAGTCAAGATTTGAACTGCAAGCGTGAGAGCGAATCCCCACCTCTATTTAACGTGCATGACCAGACGTTTAAAAAAGGGCAACATACTGGATATAAATGTAAATAATGACCCTGCTAACAAAATGAATATTTAAAAATAAAGAGAAGGAGCGGGAAGATAAAAGTTAAGAGTAAAGACAAAAGTCGATGCAAAAAGTTGCAAAATTGTATATATCTGTTGTTAGTATTGTATTTTAACGTTTGATGTAAGTATATGTGTTTTTGTTTTTGTTTTCTTTTGATCTCTTTTGTTATTGTGCGCTTGGTTTTAAAAATGTAAAATACTCAATAAAATTATATTTTAAAAAGGGAGGGGGCACAATTCTGATCAAGCATCAAGGCCAGTGAACTCCACAATGGAAAACATTAAAATGAATACAGCAATAGAGAGAGATATGAAGGAATTGGAAGGGAGGAGGAAGGAGAGAGAGGGACGGAAGAGTAGGGAGGAAAGAAGAGAAGGGAAAGTAGAGTAGAAGAGAAGGTAAGACGAGGGGAAGAGAGAAGGAGAAGGGAAGGGGAAGTAGAGAAGAAAAGAAGAAGGTGGGGAAAGAAAGTTGGAAGGAGAAGAGGGAGTGGTTGGGTTTGAGGAGAAAGTTTGCTGTACAATAAAAAAAAAGATGAAGTGGAAGAAAGGCAGCTCTGAACAAACAAATATTAAGAAAAAGAAAATTGTTTAAGAATAAAAGAGGACAAATATGTATAAATAGTAAAGTTAGAATTTAGGGATAAATGAAGAAGGTGTTTATATATGCAAGTATAGAAATACTGAGGTATATTCAAAAAAAAAAAGGAAAGGAGGAAAGACGATATTGACAAAAATTGTAACTGAGTAAAATGTATTTGAATTTGACTAATTGTATAAGATAAGAAACGACCAACACTCTGTTCAAAAAAAGAAAGAGAAAGAAAGAAAGAAAGAAAGAAAGAAAGAAAGAAAGAAAGAAAGAAAGAAAGAAAGAAAGAAAGAAAGAAAGAAAGAAAGAAAGAAAGATGTGAGTGAAGGTGGGAGAGGAGAAAAGAAAAAAAAACCAATAAAACTTTTTTTTTTTTTTTTAAATAAAGCATCCAGGCTAGCAGCCTGACCTCTTCGCCTCGTCTCATTTATCACCAAAAACTTACCAGGGCTTGGCTGGCAAATAGCCAGATATCACGTGTTGGAGTTCAGATTTAAAAATGAGGACATCACGATACCGTATGCATTGATGGGCGCGGGCTGGGAAAGTGATCTGAAGTTAAGCCTTCTGGATGAAAACTTCAGAAACGTCCTGAACTGATCTGTTTACCTTCTGCAAATGTACCGTGTCAAATCTCCCTTCTTCGTGTTTGCACATTTCTTTCCCCCCTTCAAAATAGGCCCTTCTTCCCAGGGACAAATAATAATTTAAAAAAAGATTGGAAAATCGTAGCAAGAGGCTAATTTAAAGCCGGCCAGCGTCGTGGTGCCTGGTATTACGATTTTGTAATTGCAGCCATTTGTCCAGAATAAGAGAATTGGTGGCGCAGCAGACTAAAGCGCTGTTAAGTAACACCAGCTGCCTGCAATTACTGCGAGTTCGAATCTCACCAGGCTCAAGGTTGACTCAGCCTTCCATCCTTCCGAGGTAGGTAAAATGAGGACCCGGATTGTGGGGGCAATAAGCTGACTTTGTATAAAAAAAGAACACCGCTGGGGGTGGAGGGCAAAAGCCCTACTAAGCAGGTATATACAAAAGTATGAAGGCTATTGCTTAACGCATTGTAAGCCGCCCTGAGTCTCCGGAGAAGGGCAGCATATAAATCGAACCAATAAATACATAGACAGATAGACAGATAGACAGATAGACAGATAGACAGATAGACAGATAGACAGATAGATAGATAGATAGATAGATAGATGATAGATAGATAGATAGATAGATAAATAAATAAATGGTCTAGGGTAGAGATGTGAAACTCCATTTCATGGAGGGCCACATCGGGGTTGTGTTTGACCTCGGAGGGGTCGGGGGGGGGGTATAGCCAGCTCGATGTCACTCATGTTGGAGACAACTGTGGTGGTCTGGGGGGATCCATTGTCTCCAGCGGAGGAAGGCGAGACCAGGGAGAGCGCTAAACCCTGGTCATCCTCAGGAGCCTTGCCGTCCCTCTCAGGCCACGTGGAGGAACCCTGGACAGTGGTGCAGGCTGTCCAGAGCCCTAGGCAACAGAGGGCAAGCGCTCGGCCTGGCTCTTATGCTGCCAGGACACCGGGACCCCACAGCCCAGCCCAGCCCAGCCCAGCCCCGCTTCCCCGAGTAGGTGCCCAGCTGCGCTTACCTCCTCCTCTCTTCTGGACTATTGTAACGCTCTCTACATGGGGCTCCCCTTGAGGAGCACTCGGAGGCTCCAACTGGCGCAGAGTGCGGCCGCGCGGGTGGTTATGGGAGCGACGTGGAGTTCCCATGTAATACCTCTCCTGCGGAAGCTGCACTGGGTCCCGGTGGTCTTCCGAGTGCACTTCAAGGTTCTGGTTATCACCTTTAAAGCGCTCCATGGCTCAGGACCTGGGTACTTGCAGGACCGCCTGCTACCACCAATAGCCTCCCACCGACCAGTACGCTCCCATAGAGAGGGGCTCCTCCGGGTGCCGTCGGCCAAACAATGTCGACTGGCGGCCCCTAGCGGGAGAGCCTTCTCTGTGGGGGCACCTACGATCTGGAACGAGCTCCCCCCGGAGATACGGAGGATCCCGGATCTGTGCACCTTCCGCCACACTCTCAAGACCTTTTTATTCCATCAAGCGGGCTTGGCCTAATCTCCTCCCTCTTTTAATATGTAAATTTTAATTTGATTTAAATTATGGGGTATTTTAAATTCAGCCAAATTATTTAATTCGTTTTTAATTTATTTTAAATTTTTGTATTTATGTGTTTTATCTTGTGGCTGTTCACCGCCCTGAGTCCTTCGGGGGAAGGGCGGTATAGAAATTTAATAAAATAAAATAAATAAATAAAATAAAATGCTGCTCGCTATCCCTGGCCAGGTTGCTCATGGTGTGTGCGGGAGGGCAAAGTGTGTGGGCCAGTGGGAGGCCCATTCTCTCTCCCCGCAAGGAGACCCGGCTTTGTAAGCAAAGCATCCTCAGCGATGGGATGGGAGACCACCAGGAGAGGTCAGGAGGAGGAGACAAGGAGATGGTGAAGGGGCAGCAGGGCTGCTGGTGGCCAAGTGCTAAGGCAGGACTTCTTTTCCTTCCTTCCTTCCTTCCTTCCTTCCTTCCTTCCTTCCTTCCTTCCTTCCTTCCTTCCTTCCTTCCCTCCTTTTCCCCTTTTCTTCTTTTTCCTTCTTTCTCCTCCTTCCTTTCTTCTTCCTTCCTCTCTTTCCTTCTTTTTCCTTCCTTGCTCTCTTCCCATCCTTCCTTTTTCTTTGTCTTTCCCCTTTCCTTTTCTCCTTTTCTCCTTTTCTCCTTTTCTCCTTTTCTCCTTTTCTCCTTTTTCCTTCTCCTTCCTTTCTTCTTCCTTCCCCTCTTCCCTTCTTTTTCCTTCCTTGCTCTCTTCCCATCCTTCCTTCCTTTTTCTTTGTCTTTCCCTTTCCTTTTCTCCTTTTCTTCTTTTTCCTTCTTTCTTCTCCTTCCTTTCTTCTTCCTTCCCCTCTTTCCTTCTTTTTCCTTCCTTGCTCTCTTCCCATCTTTCCTTCTTTTTCTTTGTCTTTCCCCTTTCCTTTTCTCCTTTTCTTCTTTTTCCTTCTTTCTTCTCCTTCCTTTCTTCTTCCTTCCCCTCTTTCCTTCTTTTTCCCTCCTTGCTCTCTTCCCGTCTTCCCATCTTTTTCTTTGTCTTTCCCCTTTCCTTTTCTCCTTTTCTCCTTTTCTCCTTCTTCCTTCTCCTTCCTTTCTTCTTCCTTCCCCTCTTTCCTTCTTTTTCCTTCCTTGCTCTCTTCCCGTCTTTCCTTCTTTTTCTTTGTCTTTCCCCTTTCCTTTTCTCCTTTTCTCCTTTTTCCTTCTCCCTCCTTTCTTCTTCCTTCCCCTCTTTCCTTCTTTTTCCTTCCTTGCTCTCTTCTCATCCTTCCTTCCTTTTTCTTTGTCTTTCCCCTTTCCTTTTCTCCTTTTCTTCTTTTTCCTTCTTTCTTCTCCTTCCTTTCTTCTTCCTTCCCCTCTTTCCTTCTTTTTCCCTCCTTGCTCTCTTCCCGTCTTCCCATCTTTTTTTGTCTTTCCCCTTTCCTTTTCTCCTTTTCTCCTTTTCTCCTTCTTCCTTCTCCTTCCTTTCTTCTTCCTTCCCCTCTTTCCTTCTTTTCCTTCCTTGCTCTCTTCCCATCTTTCCTTCTTTTTCTTTGTCTTTCCCCTTTCCTTTTCTCCTTTTCTCCTTTTTCCTTCTCCTTCCTTTCTTCTTCCTTCCCCTCTTTCCTTCTTTTTCCTTCCTTGCTCTCTTCCCGTCTTTCCTTCTTTTTCTTTGTCTTTCCCCTTTCCTTTTCTCCTTTTCTCCTTTTTCCTTCTCCTTCCTTTCTTCTTCCTTCCCCTCTTTCCTTCTTTTCCTTCCTTGCTCTCTTCCCAGCTTTCCTTCTTTTTCTTTGTCTTTCCCCTTTCCTTTTCTCCTTTTCTCCTTTTTCCTTCTCCTTCCTTTCTTCTTCATTCCCCTCTTTCCTTCTTTTTCCCTCCTTGCTCTCTTCCCATCTTTTTCTTTGTCTTTCCCCTTTCCTTTTCTCCTTTCCTGTCCCTTCTTAGGTGCTCAAATGCAAAAGGGGAAACATTTCCCGATGTTTCAATGCCACTTTTGCTAGTCGTTTGTTTTGCTCGCCCTCTGCCAGAGAAAACGGAGCTTTTCATGAGCTGCGTTTTCAGACACAACGGCCTCCTGCAGCCCTCTACCAGTGAAAAGGGAGCTTCGGAGAGTGTTTGTGGCCCCCCCCCCAAGCTCTGTTTTCGCTGGCAGAGGCACTGCAGGTCAGACCTTCGCTGTTTCCATGGCAGCCTCACGGGCCAGATCTAAGCACCCCGTGGGCCGGATTTGTCCCACAGGCATTGAGTTTGATAGTCCCTGGTCTAGGGTCTCCTGCTTGGGCTGGGGGTTGGACTCTAAGACCTCCAAAGTCCCTTCCAACTCTGTTATTCTGTTCCTCGATTAAAGCTGGGAGATCTGATGATGTGGGGTGGAATGTAGTCTGGATTCCCAGGAGGGAAGGGCTGCAATTCCAGAGGAGGAAGAAGCGACCCAGTTTTTAGATTGTGTGTTGTGGCTCCGTTGCCTGAGCCTGGGCTATCGACAGATGCAGACTCTGAGAGTGAGGGAGAGGAGTTGGCAAGGCCTCCCTCTCCAGGACCCTCCTCTCTGGCAATGCCTCCGGAGGACACCAAAGGCCAAACGATAGGCCCAGAGCCAAGCACATCCCCGCAGCCATAGGTGGACAGCGATGAGGAAGATAAGTGCTGGCTGGACCCTCGACAGAGGCGCAGGGAGAAGCGTGCACAGCAGAGGGGAAGGCATGCCAGAGATTAGCTGAGTCACTGGACCACACCCCACAGGGTATAAATGTGGGTGTGGTGGACGGTTCAGTTTGTGATGAGCAAAAACTAGAACTAATCCATGATCTCTGCATTACTGGACTTTGCCTGCCTTGTCGGACTGCATTTGGACTAATCCTTGTATTGCGGAAACTTTGCCTGCTTTATCGGAATGCTTGCAGTCTAATCTTTGTTTTGTGTGAGTAAAGTCTGAATTGGCAGTTAGCCACTGGGTTGCTGCCAGCTTTATCTTCAAAGAGTTTTGTCGTGTGGCTTATTAACTCCGGGCTGTCTGTGGGGGTGCGTGAGTGGAACGGAGATGGAACATTGTGTGTGAGAAAGAGGGTGAAGACAGTTCCTCCCTAATAGTTCTTGGACCATAATTTTTGTGGGATGTGGCGCTAGGAGAGCTCCAAGGTCCCTTCCGACTCTGTTATAGGTAGTCCTCGACTAACAACAGTTCGTTTAGTGACCGTTTGAAGTCACAACGGCTGTGAAAAAAAGTGACTTATGACCGTTTTCCTCACTTAACGACTGTTGCAGCATCCCCGTGGTCACGTGATCAAAATTTGTGTGTTTGGCAATTGGCATGTAACAAAGGGTCCTCGACTTACAACAGTTCATTTAGTGACTGTTTGAATTTACAACAGCACTGAAAAAGGTGACCTGTGACCATTTTCGCACTTATGACCATCGCAGCTTCCCCGTGATCATGTGATCAAAATTCAGACACTTGGCCAGTGACTCGTATTTATGACGGTCGCAGTGTCCCGGGGTCACGTGATCCCCCTTTGGCAACCTTCTGACCACCAAAATTAATGGGAGAAGCCATACTTACTTAATGACCGTGTTAGTAGCTTAACAACGGCGGTGATTCAGTTAACAACGGTAGCAAGAAAGGTCGTAAAAACGGAGCAAAACCCGCTTAGCAACTGTCTCTCTTCGCGGGCAGGCATTTTGGGCTCAGCTGTGGTCGTAAGCCGAGGACTCCTTGTGTTCTGTTATTCTGAATTACCATCCAGAAATATAGCAGTAAAGCAGCGACCCTCAACCTTTCCTTCAAGACTTAAGATTTAAATCATAATATTTCTTCAAGCTTTCCTGGACCCCCCCTGTGGTGACATAAACGGGCCCCAGGTTGAGAACCGCTGGTATAGGCCTTTCTGTTCAGGCAGGGGGGTTGGGCTAGATGACCTTCGAAGTCCCCTCCCAGCCCCTGGGATGCTGTGATTCTTCCAGGTCTCTAGGCTGGAGGTGGGGCCCCGAAGAGCAGGTGAGCCGAAAGAGCTGCCTGCAGGCGGGTTGGACTAGATGACCTACAAGGTCCCTTCCAACTCTTGTCAATCTGTAATCTATTCTTCCAGTTTTCCTCCCACTCCCCCACCTGCCCGGTGGGCATCTGGTGTTCACTCACCACCGCAGGCAGTGTGTTCTGAATGGCCGAGTTGACCAAGTTGCTGAGCAGCGAGGCAATCAGGCTGCGGAGAAAAGGAAAGCAGAGGGTCGCTCAGCGAGGAGCCGAGTGGCGTTTCAGCTCCCCCGGGGGAGGAGAGGGGACCAGCCCCAGCAACGAGGCTCAAACCATCAAGGGGGTCGGGGGGGGGGAGAATAAAAATAAAGAAAGCTGCAAGTCCTCTGCAGCTTTTCCTTTGCAGCATTTACTCTTTACTTTTGCTCGCTCTGCCTGCCTGTCTATGCGGTCTGTTTATGTATCTACAGTCTCTCTCTATCCACCTATCATCTCTCTAGCATCTATCTTATAACTGTCTGTCTGTCTGTCTCTCTATCATCCATCCATCTTCTATCCAATCTAATTTCTCTCTCTTTCTGCCTGTCTGTCTGTCTCATCTATCTATCTATCTATCTATCTATCTATCTATCTATCTATCTATCTATCTATCTATCTATCTATCTATCTATCTATCTAATCATATCTATCTATCTCTATCTATCTATCTCTATCTATCTATCTAATCATATCTATCTATCTATCTAATCATATCGATCTATCTATCTCTATCTATCTATCTCTATATCTATCTCTATCTATCTATCTAATATCTAGCTATCTATCTAATCATATCTATCTATCTATCTGTCTGTCTATCTATCTATCATCTCTATGTATCTAATCATCTATCTATCTAATCATATCTATCTATCTATATCTATCATCTATCTATCATCTATCTATCATCTCTATCTATCTAATCATCTCTATCTCTATCTATCATTATCATCTCTATCTAATCATCTCTATCTCTATCTATCATCTATCATCTCTATCTAATCATCTCTATCTCTATCTATCTCTATCTATCTATCTATCTATCTATCTATCTATCTATCTATATCTATCTATCTATCTAATCATATCTAACTATCTATCTATCTATCTATCATCTATCTATCATCTCTATCTAATCATCTCTATCTCTATCTCTATCTATCTATCTATCTATCTATCTATCTATCTATCTATCTAATCATATCTATCTATCTATCTATCTATCTATCTATCTATCTATCTATCTATCTATCTATCTATCTATCTATCTAATCATATCTATCTACCTACCTACCTATCTCTATCCTATCTTTCTATTTCTATCTAATTATATCTGTCTGTCTGTCTATTATCTCTGTGTCTATCCGTCTGTCTGTCACCATCTATCATATCTCTCTCTTTCTCTAATCTATCATTTCCATGTGTCTGTCTGTCCATCTATCTATCTGTCTCCCTCTTTCCCTCTCCCATTCTCTTTCTCTCTCCATCTTCAGTACTCCAGTATCTCTTCTCTCATTCTCAACCTCTCCATCATGAATGACCATGGCCTGGGCTCACCCAACTAAGCCACAAAAACTCCCCAAACGTGGTCTGTCTAGACAACACCGCTGGGTCTCAAGGTGGCCTGGTGAAGAATATGGTGCGGAGGCAGCCTCTGGGCCCCCTGGGTGGACCCTTAGAAGGCAGACCCCACCTCTCTCCCCTCCTTTCTGCCCGCCTACCCTGGAGGCAGCTTGACGGTAAAACCAGCCACAAGGTTTCGGCAGTTTTTAAGGACCAGCTTGAGGTCACCAGGTTTGTCTTGGGTGATGGCCAGGTCTGCAGTGATGTTCACATCCACAGTGACAGTCCGGAACAGCTTCCTGTTGAAGACAAATAGGAAAGGGATGTGATGGTGGAAATCCAGACCAGGCTGCCTGGTCCTTTCCTGCTCCACCATTCTGGGCAAACCTATAGCATGCATCCCAGAGGACACACGAGCCGTCACCCCAGTTCAGCTCTGCTGTGCATGCACACACGGCTGCCACCAGCCAGCTGGTCTTTGAGTCTCTGCCGCACATGCGCAGGGGGTGGGGTGCATGCAGGGAGCCACACATGCATGCACGGGGGGGGCATGCAGGGGGCATTTTGGGGCTTCAGAAAAGGTTAGCCATCACTGACCTATATCATTCTGGACAAACTATTGTCCAGTCTCTGTCAGGGTTCCAAGTAATACACCCATAGCAAACATAACTCCGAGGCAGGTAGATTCCCTCCAAGAATAGCTTATTTGGATATATCCAGGGGTGAAATGCTCCCAGTTCGGACCGGATCGCCCAATCCGGTAGCGATGGAGACGGGTGGTTCGGAGAACCGGTAGCAAAAATCCCTGCCCCCCCCTCCCCCATACCCAGCTAAGCTGCACAATCATCCGAGGCTTTTTTTTTTTTTTTTTTTACTTTTAAAAGCATTTTTTCTACAACCTCTTTGGCCGAAAAAATGCTTTTAAAAGTTAAAAAAAAAGCCTCTGACGATCGTGCGGCTCAGCTGGGATCGTCAGAGGCTTTTAAAAGCATTTTTTCTACAACCTCTTCAGCTGAAGAGGTTGTAGAAAAAATGGTTTTAAAAGTAAAAAAAGAGAAAAAGTTGGCCACGCCCACCCAGTCACATTACCCTCCCCCCACCAAGCCACGCCCACAGAACCGGTAGTAACAAATTTTAGATTTCACCCCTGGGAAGGATGGGCTGAAGGAAAACGTACAGCTTATTTTTGTATCTAGCGAGCACGGGGGATTTCAGAGATGGCTCGAGTTTACCGCAACCAACATCCTGAGTAAAAGAACCCTTTGCTTTAACCAGATGGAGTCGAGGGTTTCTCTTTCCCAAGGGATCGGATTGGGGCGGGTCTGACACAACCCTCTCTCCCTCAAACAAGTTTGACTCACACTGGCAATTTCATGACGATCTTTGTTTGCAAATTGAGGATTAACTCCGTTCCATGTACGATCTTCCAAGATCCTCTGATAAACTGAAGATTCAAAATATCATGCCTATGGAGGGAATGAAATAAAGAGAGTAAAGGAAAGGGGTCACCCCAAAATTTCCATTGGCTTTTCAAGTTGCCTTCACTGGTCCCCCTGTTTTGTTTTGTTTTTTTAATTTGATTTATATGCCGCCCTTCTCCGGAGACTCAGGGCGGCTTACAATGCGCTAAGCAATAGCCTTCATACTTTTTGTATATTTTTATACAAAGTCAGCTTATTGCCCCCACAAACTGGGTCCTCATTTCACCTACCTTAGAAAGGATGGAAGGCTGAGTCAACCTTGAGCCTTGGAGAGATTCAAACCAGCAGTAATTGCAGGCAGCTTGTCTTAATAACAGTGCTTTAGTCTGCTGCACTACCAGGGCTCCTATCTTCCTCCTCCTCCTCCTCCTCCTCCTCCCCCTCCCCCTCCCCCTCCCTCCTCCTCCTCCTCCTCCTCCTCCTCTTCTTCTTTTTTTAAAAATTTGATTTATATGCCGCCCTTCTCCGGAGACTCAGGGCGGCTTACAATGTGCTCAGCAATAGCCTTCATCCTTTTGTATTTTTATACAAAGTCAGCTTATTGCCCCCACAAACTGGGTCCTCAATTTACCTACCTTAGAAAGGATGGAAGGCTGAGTCAACCTTGAGCCTTGGAGAGATTCGAACCGTGCAGTAATTGCAGGTAGCTGGTCTTAATAAGCTTAATAACAGGGTGCCTTAGACCACTGTACTACCAGTAAGTTTTCTCTTACTGTCTACCAAGGGATCCATTTGGCTCGATAAGGGAAGTGATCCATCAAACTCATCTTTCAATCAGAATCTCACTTGTCTCCTGGAGAGGTCTTCCCATCTACAGGTAGTCCTCGACTTATGACTACAACAGACCTCCAAATTTCTGCTAAGCGAGACGTGTGTTAAGTGAGTTTTGCCCCAATTTACGACCTTTCTCGCCCCAGTCGTTAAGTGAATCGCGCAATTGGTAAGTTAGTTAAGTGAATCTGATTGATGTGGCTTGTCAGAAGGTCTCAACAGTCCTCCAAAGCTTCTCGCTTACAGGTATTCCTCGACTTATGACCGCAGTTGAGCCTCAAATTTCCATTGCTCACCAGGAGAGTTGTTCAGTGAGTTTTTCCTCATTTTACGACCTTTGTTGCCACAGCTGTGAAGTGAATCACTGCAGTCGTTAAGTCGGTCACCCGGTCACTAACTGAATCTGGCCTCCCTATTGACTTTGCTTGTCAGAAGGTCGCAAAAGGGGAATCACGTGACCCCGGGACACTGCGACCGTCATAAGTACATGCCAGTGGCCAAGCTTCTGAATTTTGATCCTGTGACTGCAGGGATGCTGCAACGGTCGTAAGTGTGAAAAATGGCCACACATCACTTTTTTCATATCGTCGTAACTTCGAACGGTGGTGCGGTGGCCTAGAGGTGGAGCTCTCGCCTCACAATCCGGAGGCTGTGAGTTCGATCCTACCCTGTTTCCCCCAAAATAAGACCTCCCCTGATAATAAGCCCAATTGGGCTTTTGAGCACATGGCAATATGGCCAAGCGCTTATTTCAGGGTTGAAAAAAATATAAGACAAGGTCTTATTTTCAGGGAAACACGGTAGATAGAGGCAGATATTTCTCTCTCTGGATACACTGAGAATGTATCTGCAGAACAAAACTCCTCATTGGCGATAGGAAAGGCATCCGGCCAGTAAACAGTCTGCTAACTCCATTCCGTTGCCCAGACTCCATCCTGCAAGGGATTATGCGGTCATCAAAAGAAGATGATGATTGTAACTTTGAACGGTCATTAAATGAACTGCTTTAAGTTGAGGACTGCCTGTAGTAGCATCTGTGATTCTTTTCTTTTCCTTTTTTTTTAACCTCACATTTGCAGCCGCCACCCTGAGGCCGACGTGAATAATGAAGCTCCACTCGGCGCGGAGAATCAGTTGGTTCGTCCTGCGCTGTGAATTATCTGAAAATAATCTGGCTTTATCTGGAGAGGAATTTATGGTGCTTTGCTCACCTGCATCTTCTAGTCTATCTCTAGACATGCAGACTTTCCAGGTGAGGGATTAGGTCTGCATGGAGCCGCCAGGCATTTTCTCACCCTCCATAATCTGATTTATTTTTCCTAGCTCAAACGCAAAAGGGTATTTTTCAATCGAGAAAAAAAACACGAAGCCTTTCCGAACCATATATCGAAATACGCTTCCCATAACTTTCCCCTGCAATAAATCCAACCTTCTCAAGCAGAGGACCTCCTGATGTTTTGGGAATCCTCAGCCAAGCAAGAATTCAAGGAGCTGAAATTCAGGGTTTCTCCGGGACTTCAGG